>JAECUM010095445.1:0-94913 GCA_016617855.1 Megalonaias nervosa
TGTTTGTGTGTGTGTGTGTGTGTGTGTGTGTGTGAATTACGAATTACACCGATACGCAAAATACAGGGCTTTAACCACATAGTGCATATAACGTAAAATTTAGTAAACATTTTGCCATTAGTACCGAAGTCCATTTTATCATGCAATAACTTTGTTTGGAAAATTTAAACAAGCACCCACCCACTCCCAAAAAGCGTGAATACGGCATAAAAGCTTTGAGCTCAACATACGTTCTTATTTACAACACATAAATGTAGTTTGTTGACATACATGTGTGAAATTTGTTGTAACTGAGCTTGCCCGTATTATATTTGTTGTTTCTTGACTTGCCTGTATTATATTGGTTGTATCTGGAATTGCGTATATTAGCTTGGTTGTATGTTGAATTGAATTAGTTGTACCGTGACTTACCTGGATAAAATGGGCAATATCTCGACTTAATAAATTTTCTTGTATCTTGACTTGCCTGTATTGAATTAGTTGTATCTAGATTTGCCTGTATTAAATGGGTTGTATCGTGACTTATATATATACGTATGTGTTTGTGTGTGTGTGTGTGTGTGTGTGTGTGTGAATTACGAATTACACCAATACGCAAAATACAGGGCTTTAACCACATAGTGCATATAACGTAAAATTTAGTAAACATTTTGCCATTAGTACCGAAGTCCATTTTATCATGCAATAACTTTGTTTGGAAAATTTAAACAAGCACCCACCCACTCCCAAAAAGCGTGAATACGGCATAAAAGCTTTGAGCTCAACATACGTAGGCTGTATCTCGACTTGTCTGTATTTACTTGTTGTATTTTGACCTGCCCGTATTATATAGGCTGTATCTCGACTTGTCCGGTTTTAATTGGTTGTATTTTGACCTGCCTGTATTATATAGGCTGTATCTCGACTTGTCTGTATTTACTTGGTTGTATTTTGACCTGCCCGTATTATATAGGCTGTATCTCGACTTGTCTGTATTTACTTGGTTGTATTTTGACTTGCCTGTATTATATAGGCTGTATCTCGACTTGTCTGTATTTACTTGGTTGTATTTTGACCTGCCCGTATTATATAGGCTGTATCTCGACTTGTCTGTATTTACTTGGTTGTATTTTGACCTGCCCGTATTATATAGGCTGTATCTCGACTTGTCTGTATTTACTTGGTTGTATTTTGACCTGCCCGTATTATATAGGCTGTATCTCGACTTGTCCGGTTTTAATTGGTTGTATTTTGACCTGCCTGTATTATATAGGCTGTATCTCGACTTGTCTGTATTTACTTGGTTGTATTTTGACCTGCCCGTATTATATAGGCTGTATCTCGACTTGTCTGTATTTACTTGGTTGTATTTTGACCTGCCCGTATTATATAGGCTGTATCTCGACTTGTCTGTATTTACTTGGTTGTATTTTGAACTTCCTGCATTGGCGGACAGACGTAATGAAAAGTTCACAAAATATAACAATTTTGATATTCCTACAAAATACTAATTTGAACTTGCTGCCCTCCATGATACAATACCCGCCCCCCCCCCAAAAAAAACAAAATTATAAGCACCTTGTCTGTTTGCTGTTATTGTTGTTGTTGTCGAGATGAAAACATTCCGTTTTTGAAAGCTTTACGTCTCACCGTTCAGGGAAGTTACACATTTTTAATTTGTTTTTTATTTCATTGTACACCAATAACGAATGTATACCAAAATCGCAGTCATAGCATACACGTGTTTGAAAAAAAATGTTTATTTGATTGGAGGAAGGCGATTTACAATGTGGACATTATTCCATTGTTCCATTTTATTTGTAGATTACGCAAACTTCTCTTATAATTATTTATCAAATTACATAATACTACTGCCGGCTGTGTAAAAAGTCTTAAGGACGTAAATCAATACCAAGGGCAAATAAAACGATTATCACACGGCAAATTGGTCATCTCTCATCGTAGGCGATAATTTTGATGTGGTTCACAGAGCTTCGGGGGATACATGAGAAGTTCTGAAGCAATCTGCCTTATATGCTCTGAAAACAGTACGCGACACAATACTGGACAAATGACGAATCGAACACTAGTGACTGAAGCTTAATGCCGTTGATATCACAGAAATTGGTAGGATTTGCTCACTGGAAAGATATCAACAAAGAAGGCACAGGGGATTCATCCCCTACGCACCCACCTCTCTCTCTCTCTCTCTCTCTCTCTCTCTCTCTCTCTCTCTCTCTCTCTCTCTGACGATGTAAATTTGTCCGGATTTAGTTTCTTTTGACTTTTAAGATAAATGAGAGAACAAAATGTTTCCTCCACCCTACTACCCGGCAACTTTTGGTATTTAATCCGAACACCGAAGTTTAAATCTGTATCATTCTATTGTTTTCTTCGTACAGCTTCAAGTCTGAGACATACATGACACTGATAGGCGCTTTAAACCCCTTCTGTAGAAAGAAAATGGAAATGTTTAACGGAATGTATACGGTAGAGATTCACTAGAATACATAGTACAATTATAATTGATTTAAAAGTGAAAGATTAGGGTTAATGTCTAAGGCCAGTTGACATGGTAACCAGGCGATCACGGAACAATGAATATGGTAGAAACTCTCCCAGTTCACACGGATATCGCCAAAATGCCCCCAATCCATATATCAGCAACTTGCTACTTGTTTGTTTGTTTGCTCGTTCTATCTTGCCATGGGCCAATGGAAGTTAGTGTTTTCCCATGACATTTAAGTTAGTTCTCTTTTTGTCAAAATGTCCCCTCAACAGAAGACCCTTTGTTAGCGATATTATCTAGGTATATCTAACATACTGTATTAATGATTTACTTTGGCGTTTTCCTCCCTGACGTGTCTTCAAAACTTTTAAACTGTTGTATCGAATAATTGTTTTCTCTCTTGGCTTCTTCCAAACCCGAAAATTGTCGTGTGGATTTACTTTTTTTTTCTTCTCTGTGACATGTCTTCAAAACATTTAAACTGTTGTATGGATTCACTTGTTTTCCCCCGACATGTATTCTAAACATTTAAATTGTTGTATGGATTCACTTGTTTTTCCCATGACATGTCTTCTAAACCAATAAATTGTAGTATTGATTAACTTCTGTTTTTTTCCCTCCCTGACATGTCTTCCAAACTTTTAAACTGTAGTAACGATTTACTTCGAGTTGGTTTTTTTTTCTTTCCGGACATGTCATCCAATGGTGTGTAAGATGATCTAAAGACCAAGATATCCAGAATTTGAGGCCCGCCAATTCAAATATTATTTTAAATTAACATCTTAAACAAAAATATAAACAATGCTATATATTGTTTTTAAAACAAAAGTCTAGAAATTTACTGTCATTCTATTGGCTATCATTATTCTCATTTGATCTTGACCTTGAAGAGTGTTGACCTTGAAGATGTTCCGTCGCATATTCGTTATAAATTAATCGAATTGTTCTTTAAAGACAGTGTCTGGAAGGTCTTCTATTTACAGCACTGGTGCCATGCTTTACTCCTAAGTGTACGTTATTTCTGTGACCTAGAAAAGTCTCGTTGCAGTAGACTAGATAAATAAATAAGCAAGCAAGTAAGTAATTAAGTAAAGCTGCAGTTCAGCTCTGTTTTATTCATATTGTAATCTGTAAAGAAAGACAACTTTTTGGCAGATAAAGACACCGGATATACAAATTTCATCACGAGTATATGCTTTGAATTCCTCCACAATAAGATAAATAAATATTCTCAAGTTCCGTACTCATGCTAGATGTACATCGATAGATAGCACTGGATGTGCATCAATAGATAGCATTAGAAATCTAAAAGAACTCGGTCAATGACTGTAGAAGTGATGTTTCACATGGGTAAGGTGATATATAGCTTTCAACGCCAGGATAATTTAATTACCTCAGCACATATACTTAGATAAAACACCTGTTGCTAACTCACTTACCTGTCAGGTGAATATAGATAAGAGGCAAAGCTATTAGCACGATATGGTTGGTTTTACATAGAAAATGTAAATTAATGCAACCATCACCCCATTACCCCACTTCAGAAGATAACTGGTTAATTCCAAGAAAACCCTCAATTTATGCAACCAAGTCTCCATTGCCCGATTTTGGAAGATAACAGTGTTTAATTCCAAGGAAAACGCCATTTTATTCAACCAAGACTCAGTTACTCCATTTCGGAAGTTAACAGTGTTTAATTCCGAGGAAAATCTCAAGAATATTTTATCCCATTTTGGAAGATAACAGTGACTAATTGAAAGGAAGGTCATCGCGTATTAATTCTCTCACTGACCAGTTTTGTTTATCCGTGTCTTCTCATGAAGTGGGTTTTATTTATAACTGCACATGTTTACCATCATTAATAGAGACTACATATTATTATCAACACTAATAGAGACTACATATTATTATCAACACTAACAGAGACTGTATATTATTATCAACACTAATAGAGACTACATATTATTATCAACACTAATAGAGACTGTATATTATTATCAACACTAATAGAGACTGTATATTATTATCAACACTAATAGAGACTACATATTATTATCAACACTAATAGAGACTACATATTATTATCAACACTAATAGAGACTGTATATTATTATCAACACTAATAGAGACTACATATTATTATGAACACTAATAGAGACTACATATTATTATCAACACTAATAGAGACTGTATATTATTATCAACACTAATAGAGACTGTATATTATTATCAACACTAATAGAGACTACATATTATTATCAACACTAATAGAGACTACATATTATTATCAACACTAATAGAGACTACATATTATTATCAACACTAATAGAGATTACATATTATTATCAACACTAATAGAGACTACATATTATTATCAACACTAATAGAGACTACATATTATTATGAACACTAATAGAGACTACATATTATTATCAACACTAATAGAGACTACATATTATTATCAACACTAATAGAGATTACATATTATTATCAACACTAATAGAGACTACATATTATTATCAACACTAATAGAGACTACATATTATTATGAACACTAATAGAGACTACATATTATTATCAAAACTAATAGAGACTGTATATTATTATCAACACTAATAGAGACTACATATTATTATCAACACTAATAGAGACTACATATTATTATCAACACTAATAGAGATTACATATTATTATCAACACTAATAGAGACTACATATTATTATCAACACTAATAGAGACTACATATTATTATGAACACTAACAGAGACTACATATTATTATCAAAACTAATAGAGACTACATATTATTATCAAAACTAATAGAGACTGTATATTATCAATATCTGTACTGACTGTATAATATTAACAACAAGAACACGGACTATAGATTATTAACAACAAGAACACTGACTGTAGATTATTAACACCAAAAACACTGAATGCAGATTATTAACACCAAAAACACTGACTGTAGATTATTAACACCAAGAACACTGACTGTAGATTATTAACACCAAGAACACTGACTGTAGATTATTAACACCAAAAACACTGACTGCAGATTATTAACACCAAAAACACTGACTGTATATTATTAACACCAAAAACACTGACTGTAGATTATTAACACCAAAAACACTGACTGCAGATTATTAACACCAAGAACACTGACTGTAGATTATTAACACCAAAAACACTGACTGCAGATTATTAACACCAAAAACACTGACTGCAGATTATTAACACCAAGAACACTGACTGCAGATTATTAACACCAAAAACACTGACTGCAGATTATTAACACCAAAAACACTGACTGTATATTATTAACACCAAAAACACTGACTGTAGATTATTAACACCAAAGACACTGACTGCAGATTATTAACACCAAAAACACTGACTGTAGATTATTAACACCAAAAACACTGACTGCAGATTATTAACACCAAAAACACTGACTGTAGATTATTAACACCAAGAACACTGACTGTAGATTATTAACACCAAGAACACTGACTGTAGATTATTAACACCAAAAACACTGACTGCAGATTATTAACACCAAAAACACTGACTGTATATTATTAACACCAAGAATACTGACTGTATATTATTAACACCAAGAACACTGACTGTAGATTATTAACACCAAAAACACTGACTATAGATTATTAACACCAAAAACACTGACTGTATAATATTAACAACAAGAACACTGACTGTAGATTATTAACACCAAAAACACTGACTGTATAATATTAACAACAAGAACACTGACTATAGATTATTAACAGCAAAAACACTGACTGTATATTATTAACACCAAGAACACTGACTGTAGATTATTAACACCAAGAGCACCGACTGCAGATTATTAACACCAAGAACACTGTATATTACTTCACTAACACTAATATTGCCTTTATAGTTTTACTAATACTAACAATTATCATAAAGTTTTAGGATAATTTAATATTTATATGATATTATATTCCTACTTTTATAACTGACTATGTATTACAAGTAGCTTGAGATACAACCATTTCTAGCAGGATGGTATTTGTACTTGTTTGCACTGGTATATTCACCTATAAGTATGTCTAACGACCCATAAAGGTCTCATCTTTCTAAACAACAATAACGAGACTGGAGCGCGTACATATTTGAGACGAACAAAACTTGTTTCTCTTCTTTTCTGTTCAGAACATGCACCCAGACTGTTTTCTGTTCTTTTCGGTTCAGGTTATGCACACAAAACTGTTTGACCCAATTTGAAATTACAGTAAGTTTTGAGAAATGCATCACAGAAGACACTGGAATAATCAGCCAACTAATTTGAATAATTCGTTCAAATATTGATTTTGTCTTTAGATACTATTACTTCTAGTAAATAATAATAATAATAATAATAATAATAATAATAATAATAATAATAATGTATGTGTGTGTGATTTGGCTTATTATTATTAAAAATAACGTGTGTGTGATTTGGCTTATAGCTTTAACAATTTTGCATTCATATCGCTACGATGTCTGCAGTGTGACAGTTTTATAGTGATGTCTAGCACTGGGGCATCATGCCGCAGACATGTAGCATCATGTCCCACCCGGTCACATTATCCTGACACCAGGTCAACCAGTCCTAACGCTAACCTCTTAATGCTGAGCACCAAACGAGGCAGCTACTAGTACCATTTGTATACGTCTTTGGTATGACTCGGCCAGGGTTCAAACTCTCGACCTCCCGCATCCGAGGCGGACGCTCTAACCACTAGGCCACCGGTGCGGTCTAAATAATAATAATAATAATAATAATAATAATAATAATAATAAATGGTCCCAGTCTACAGGTTTGCACTTCGCAATTTGCATAAGGGTTTCATTTTTAAAGATAAGTTTTCCTCACTGGCTATCATGGTTATATAAAATAGATCATGTATATTTTAGGTACTGTAAAAATAACTTTTAATTATTTTTATTTTGATGTATGACTGATGGGTATAATTTAGGTTATACTATACGGGTTGGCCTTACATCAGATGCGCATCTATGAAAAACTTTATAGCTCCGCTTAGTAATTTCCACTTCATGTTCTTCAAATGTAACTTGGAAAAAAACCCAGCCTATTACGTTTTTGTTTTACCTTTATGCATTTTATAATTCATTCATTGCACCTTCAAAAGCTAGATTTGTATAATCTGGCAAAATTTACATTTTTCATATTTTAATGACTGTTAAAGTTAGTGGACACTGCACTATATCAGGCTCATTTTTCGAGCACACAGGAGCAGCCATTTCATCAGCTGTAGATAATGCCTAGTTTTCAAGTTGATCAAATGTAAAGAAATTTCAGTCACAGTATATGAAAGTGGCAGAGAGATAGGGGTATGGCAGCTTTCTCTCCATTGTACGTGTTGCCAATCAAACTTCACCTTATAGGCCCCCCATTATCTCAGAAGTACATAATAACTATAGCGCGGTCCCTTTAAAAATAAATAAATAAATAACTACAACAAAACCAACAACAGCAACAACAACAACAACTACTACTACTACTACTACTTTTACTACTACTACTGCTAATAATAATAATAATAATCAAAGCAAAACAAGCATGTACTGATTGACACAGGTCGTTTAGATATATAGGTACATTTTCATGAAAATATCACTTAAAATGTGGACAGTTAAATAAACCCCAGCCATATCTATGACGTAACCCATTCAGACTTGATCATGTCAGTAGTCCATTGCTATTCCTACTGTCAGAGATTTGATTGACAGCTGTCGCTTGCAACCAATAGGCTAATTCAAGTCCGTAGCTGCCAGTGCGGCTTTGGTTGTACTATATTTTGGACCTTACGTGTATACTAAGAAAATGGAAAAAAAGAAAAAAAAAAAAAAGAAAAAAAGAAATACAATTATTCGATTTTAAAACATAATGTTGAATAAATTCAATATTTGTTTTTAAAGTGTGCTGTTGAAAAAATGAAATAATCGGTTTTAAGATAAACTGTTTAATAAATTCAATATTCGGTTTAAAAAAGTTGTTGAATAAATTCAATATTTGGTTTTAAAGAATACTGTTGAATAAATTCAACTATCATTGCCAAACGTGAAAAGCTTAGCTAAAACATAGGTATGACTTTATCGACGAAATTAAGGAAGACGTCAAGAGACAGTTTTTGACAGTTACATTTCACAAACACGTTTGCACTATACGCCATTAACACAACCATACGATTCTTCACCAACCCCCAAAACTTGATTTTAAGGACGAAAAACAATGATATTAAAAAGCAACAGAACCTAGTCATTTCATTCATGAATTAATAATTTCTAACCGGCTTGTCGACACGGAGTCCCATGCTCTGTCATCTTGAACGTGTTTGAAACCTAACTCTCTGACTATAGTTATTAATGTAAACAAACAGCATGTTCACTGTCCTTTTCCGGTTCTTTTTCATTGAAGGGGACTTCATATACATGATAGAAGGTTTTCTGCATCCAATATTTGCAATGTCCAGTTTTTAATATTTCTGAAGCAAACAAAAAAAAACGGGGGTGGGTCCAAGCAGTATAACTCTTATTTCTGTGAGTTTAAAGTGATGTAGCTCCCAAAGTTACGGAAATGTACGGAATTATTCATAGACGATGAACTACATTACTCCTGTTGTTTAAAAAAATAACAGACTGACCCACGTAAATATGTTAGCAGTATTAGGAAATAAAGTACCGTTTGGTTAGAAATGCGATGAAGATGACATGCAAGACATGTAAGGGACCCTTGTAAAATTACTAAGTTTTGTTTAATTTTTTTTAATCTGTTATATTTTCGTTTTTAAAATCGGTAAAGGGGTAGAAACTGTGTGTGCGTGTGTGTGAGGAGAGGGCAAATACAATATCTCACTTTAACGACCCCATCCTTTAGACGTTAACAGACAGTTTTTGAAAGCTCCATTTCTCAAATACAACTACGCTACACGGCAATAACAAAAAAAACCTGGGCCACTCTAATCTACTTCTAACACTGTTACCAGTATATCAGTTCTTTTCTGACACTCAAATTTAGGGACCCTGGACTTATATTTATCTTGAGAAGTACTTGCCTCTTTCAAAAGCAGGTTACAGTGTTCCAACTTTTTGTGCACCGCTGGTTACGCTAGATTATGTCATCATGAACCATGAAAACGTAATGCAGAAGCAAAGCATGTTAGGGTATTTTATTATCATCTAACGGTCACTGGTGCTCAGTGTTGTCAATGCAAGTGGAGGCAAACCGTATTACGGGAATTCTAGTGTCGTCTAACGGTATTACGGGAATTATAGTGTCGTCTAACGGTTATTGGTACCCAGTGGTGTCAACGTAAGTGCATAGATGAAGCCATCATGATTAAATGAGCCTTTATCTAATTCAAGTCATTCTATACACATTTATGATATTAAGACAGGAACCTCATCCCAAAACGCCACTCCCCAAATTAAAAAAAAATATAAAAATGCTTAAATGTACGATACATCAGCCAGTAACCACTAAATGGTTTAGCAATGTACGTTACGTGTACCAAAATACGTTACATGTACCAATGTAAGTTACCTCTAGCTTAATTTAGGTCGACTGCAGGTAAACATCGCTGAACGTCCTTTCTTTATATTTTTCTTATATGGCCGATCCTTTGAATTGATAGCTAATTTTTGATGCATACTATTTCGACCCACATTGTAGCAATAATAATAATAATAATAATAATAATAATAATAATAATAATAACACTGTTACGTATCGGCTCGTTTATAGTAACATAAAGAAAAGAGTGAAGACAACAAGCTTTGTCAGTTTTAAAAAAATAATTTATTTCCCTAGAAAACACGGTGAAAAGGTGAAAATATAAAATAAGACTTACGATTTGCGAAGAAGATCCCAAAATTTGTCCTAAAATTGTGAAAAACACATAAGTCCTGTAAATAAACAGTTCTAATTGAAGTAGTCTGAATTTCAATTCCGTTCCAAGATGGCGGATGATGACGTCAGACGAAGGTTTTTACACAAGTGTCCAGAATTTTCACTGTGAATCACAATTTGTACTGTTCTGTTCCAATTTAGAATTAATTTCACTAAATGTCTTTGTCCAAAGCCGGTTGCATAGTTCTCCAGGGAAAATAATAATTATTTAAAAGGTAGATGAAGTGCAGCTATCATCAATAACAAAACACATGTCGTTCTACAGTCGTTCTACAGACGTACGAACGAACAACTCTTTCCAGCACAATAGAATACCTTCTTCTCAAGGTATTAGAAACTCTATAAGATGTTAAAATGTGACTCCCTCTAATGTGTTAAAAAATGACTCGGACTGACTATTTCGCAGGTACCTGAGTATTTAAGGCGAACTAAAACGTCATTTCATGTACACGCACGAAGAACACATGGCGATTTCGGAATCTCGCCATTGCAATACAGAATGTCAACAAGTATTATTAGAAATGACCGTGGTCACAACCAATCATTTACATAGCTTTTGCCGACTGTTTACTTGAATCGACAAACCGACATGCAAAAATCGTGCTCACGCGAGTCATATTTACGTTCTAAATAAGCACAATGTTTCTATCAAAATGTCAGACCCTGCGAACATAATCATCATCATAACAATAATTATATTTAATGATATAAAAATGAAATAAAAAGAATTCAAATTTTAACACACATGTAATTAAACTACATGGTCGTAACAACACCGATGATGACGACGATGATGATGATGATGATGATGATGATGATTATGTAGATTATGTTATTTTCATGAAAAAAAAAAACTTGAGGACTGTTCAGGGACATCAAAAGTCCATTCGTTTCCTAGGGATCATCTTTGAAGTTGAATGACCATCGTCAATAATGTGACTGAATAAATTACTGACGTCAATAAAAGTGACTGAATAAATTACTGACGTCAATAAAACAGACTGAATAAATTACTGACGTCAATAAAACAGACTGAATAAATTATTGATGGCTAACACAATTTTCAGCCATGAAGTATGTGTACCACAATCCGCTTTTAGACAGCTACGAAAAAACTTTTCTTACACCGATAATATACCCTCCCCCCATGATTGTAATATTCAATCAAGTATTCTGTAAAAAAAACAAAAACCTTGACCGTTTTTACCTCCTCTTTCTTTTATTCCCTTTCTTTTATATGGAAGAAAATCTTCGAAGAGCATAACGGCGATGAACCTATAGACATTTTGTAAAACAATAAAGGAAGAAAAAAAAACCTCACATCGTTAGCACTGTAAGCTTACTTCCATGTTGGCATAATTATATCATGTGACAACATGATTTTGCAAGATTTTGTATTGCTCTGTTTTAAAAAAAAGGTTTTCAGATGCCATGATTTTTATCTTGATTCATAACAAGAACTCTTTATTGGCGATAAGAAGGTCACGTGCCCTACACGTATTGGTGTCTACTCGTATGCTGATAAATATTTTAAAGTATTTAAAATATTTTCATCCCGAAAGTTGCAATTTCCTTTCAAACAGCTATGTATATATTTGCGTTTTGCTTTTCCATGGTCAAAAACATATCTTAGATCAACAAGCTTGAAAGCTCCTGGTATTTTGTGCTAAACGAAATGCATTAATCATAATTATCGCCATCTTTGCTAGCCAGGGTCGTCGATCCACTTCGTTCCACATCAACCTCTGCCATATTAACTAGTCGACACGTTCTAGAACGGCGTCACACGTTGCCACAAGCTTTGTCTATAATTGGAACGATGAAATTCCTCATTAACTTTAACAGTCGATGTAATTCATCATTACTTTCGGGAATTTGGTTGGAGTAAAATGTTTACTGAAGAATAATAATTGAAAAAGAAAAGACAATGACCTTTAAAAAACACATGTATCAATTTGCAAACTGTCTACTGTATTTTGACATTCCAGATAACCAAACACGGAAAGGAACGAAAAGTCGAAAATAGCCGCTCGTGAAAATATACATTAGGGAGATAAAATGTTTAATGAAACTAATTTTGACATGAATTTTCGAAACCTGCCTCAGTTTGGTGTGCGACAAAGACAAGCAGAGTATAGGCGGTAAGAAGTCTAGGCATGTTATTCAAATTCCATGGTATCACCCGGAACCATAATTGCTCTCCAGTCTCAATGTTTGACCGGCCCTGTTGGTTCTATCTCAATATCCACTATATCACCGGAAAACGTAATTACTCGCCAGTCTTCGTTTTTGACCAGCCCTGTTGGTTTTACTTCATAGTCAAGGATATCATAGGCAAACGTACATACCTGCAAGTCTTAGTTTTTGATCGGCCCTGTTGGTTCTATCTCATAGTCCACTATATCACCAGCAATTGCCATTACTCGCCGGTCTCCGATTTTGATCGGCCCTATTGGTTCTCTCCCATACAGTCATATTTATAAAAGCTGTTAATATCCAAACAGTCTCAAACAAACAGAAAATGACCAAGTTGGAAGTTTGGAAAAGACGGTAAAAAGTGTTAGAAAAAGATATTCATGCAATATCAGTAGTAAAGGAAAATAGGACTTCTATATTTTAATGACCTTTGACCCTCCACCAACCCCTCCATCAGAAAATATTTGTAATAAACCTGTATCTTAACTTGAAACAGGTTAGAAAATATACTTGTCAGGAGAAGGCCCTCTCTCCCACTCCAGAACGGTCTAACAGTGTTTCCCCCCTCCCCCCTTCCAGTAAAGGAAAATAGGACTTCTAGATTTAATGACCTTTAACCCTCCCACCAACCCCTCCAATCAGAACATATTTGTAACGAACCTGCAGCTTGACTCAAAACAGGTTAGAAAATATATTTATCAGGAGAAGACCCTATCCACTCCATTTGTATTAACCAGGTTTTCTAGATTTTAGATCCCTTCTATTTGTCAGAGAAAAACACCCTGGAACTGTGTTTTTTAAAACTGCTTAATAAGAATGTTCCGGAAGGATGATGAAATATTGTGCAATAAGAATCATCTGGAAAGATGATGAAATATTGTGCAATAAGAATCTTCTGGAGAATCAGTACAGACTATATGAGGAAGCCCAAATGTTCCGTCTGCAGAGATGTGCTTCGCTGGGAGGATTAAAAGGTAGGTGAATTTTTTTTACTTAATAGTAGTATTACACTCCAAGGCAAATAGGTCTGGTTTAAGATTGTTGTATTATTACATATCAAGCAGTTTAGAGAAAATTTTATTTGCCATATTTTATGTCATAACTATTTTCATATCTGCTTACCCTTATCGGTAAAATATCTGTTAACATACTGTCAATAATGCGGAACTCGCGTATTAAATCGTCCATATCATATTTTACACCTCGCAAATAAGATCGTATCTGATCAAGTAATTTTTTATAAGTAATACTAGCTATCTTACAAGCATTTTTTTTCGTCTCAAGCCTGGGTTCGATCTTCTTACATGCCGTTGAAAGAGAGACACCGATACCAGATATAATTAACAAAAACGGATTTAATAATGCTCCACTTGAGATTATACCAGAGCTAGTCATTAACAATGGCAAATATGATATTACTTGAAGCATTCCATTGTAATACCTATAACATTGTTTAACACACCAGGGGTTTTTATGATAAAATTTATAATATTGCATTAGAGCGTCAACATCTTGTTTTGGAATTTCTTCTGAAACATGATTGAAATCGATGATTTGTTTTTCATTATACAACTTTTTTTTTTTTTTATACAATATTAAAATTTCTAGTACCAGCAATCGAATCAAGAAACTCACGGAACTTGTTATTGTTAGGATCAGCTATAAAAATTATGCATTTGTCATAAACATCTGACGAAGTATCATTATATCGTTTATCTGTTAGTACCTCATTTTTCTTTAACCAAGTATATGAATCAAAAGTATTTCCTACTTCAACCGCATACAAATCTGTTTTATTCACCAAATTACTGTAATCGCTTTCGGTTTCATCAATATATCCTAATACTAAACTCAACTGATCTAACGTGAAATTTTTGAGAGCAAGATGTCTGATAATTGCATATGCGACCACGAAATTTGCTAGCATTAATTTTTTAAGCTTGTCTAGTTCAATTTCTAGAAGACCGATAGAAGCAGCTACTTTAAACATTAATTTTTCATATGGTTTTGTGAGTATTTTCTCGATTTCATTGTAATAATTTCGTAATGACAATTGTCTAGAGCGCTGGATTGATGGAAATGGAATATCATCTTCTTCTCTTATGTCGTAATAAGAATCAATTTTTACTTCCAACTTTGTTTGTCGGACTTCGTCAAAAATCTTTCTTTGCTCAATATCATTAAGATCACTAATTTCATTGTCAAAATCTTTGATTATTTTTAGAGACCTGTCAACAATAATCGGATCAAATTCTGGGTCTTTTTTACGTATCATTGGCATAATTGCATTTGCGTACACTTTAATAATTAACTCGGTGTCTGGTGTTATAGTAACGATTTTAAGTAGGGTTTCTTTGTCGTGGTAGTACATACTGAGATACTTAAAAATATATCGTTTTAAAAAACTATTATATGATTTCTTGTTTCTTTTTATTCCCATTATTCTAGATTCTGCTAGTCTGTCGAGACTATCATGGCTATCGTTTACTTGTCTTTTTATATCTTCTCTTTCACCGTAAGCTCGTGTTTTTATTAAGTCCGATTTTATTATCAAATCCAAATTTCCAAAATCAAGCTCGAGCAATATTTTTTAAAATATAATTTCAACTTGTTTATGTTCTTCTAGATAATCATCAGGATAGCAGTAAATACTTGTCGCTTCAAAATTTTCTATTGCTTCTTTTAGTTGTGGTCAGCGCATATACATAACACGAACAAAATTTTTTTCTTCTTCTGACAATGGAGAGTTTATCATTGGAATTGAAAATTTTTTTCTGGTATTTATCGCACGTGCCGCTAGTGAATCATCTCCAACCTTTGTGGTGGGGTTACAAATATTATCATAAAATTCTCTCGCAACTTCTACAAACCACTGTGTTGTCATTATTTTATAGCACTAGATTAAATTTGATCACAATGATCATATCTGATCATCAAGTGTGTATATTTGAAATGATGTCAGTCCTGAAAACGGATGTTCAGCAGCAAAAACATGAACTCGAAAATACAAGTACTTGTTAACAGTGTTTTCTGTCGGAATCGTAAAATACTGTGTTGTTGAAATGTAAGTGTTTGTTGTGCTATACAATGTTGCCCAATTAATATCATCGCTTGATCCTTCCAATCGCCAATTATAAATTTGACCAACACCAGGATTTAATCGACCTCGCAAATGAAATTGCCAAAATAGCAACTGCAGTAGGACATTTAATTTTGATCCAAAAATTTTCAACTTCTCCGTTGGTCGTCCATTCGTGTCTATCAGAGAAAGCGTAATAAGGATAATTTTCAGGATAATATGCTGATGCGCTTACCTCAAACCCAACTCGATTATCACTTGCCTTATAAAGTGTTGGAATATATCCAACATTGTTTTTAGTTCGTTTTATACCACTAGACAGACTGTCAACATACGCTTTATTTGTTAGATCATTAGGGCTAACAGGAACATATGTCGTAATTATTTTTTTGTCTCTCATGTTTATATTATTTGACATTGGTCCACCGGATTTTATAAAGTATGGGGTAAGTTCTTCTTTTAACGGGCGAGGTTGTTGGTAATCCAGTTATTTTTGAATTTGACATAGACAGATCTCCTGTCATTGTGTCGCCGGCTTTGTTAAGTTTACTGTCGTCAACTGATTTTAGTTGCGCATAACTTACCGCTTGCGATAAATCTGTTGGCGGATATGAAGTTTCTAAACCTATGACTCACCGACCTGACATATTAATATTACCTGTAAGTGTCCCACCAGGTTTACCAAGCTTGTTATTATCCACTTACTTTAACTGTAAATAACTTACCGCTTGGGTTTGATTTAAGTTTGCTGGTGGGTATCCAGTCTCCAAACCTACAACCTTTTTTCCCGACATATCTAAATTACCGCTTAAAGTTCCGCCAGCCTTGTCTAACTTGTTGTCGTCAACTGATTTTAGTTGTGCAGAACTAACAGCTTGTGTAAGGTCACCTCTTGGTGGTGGATACGCCGTTTCTAAACCAAGCACTCGCTGATTTGACATAGACATGTTTCCTGTCATCGTATCACCAATTTTTTTCAGGTAACCAGATAAATCAATATCGCCGCTTGTAGTTATAATCTCAGGCGAATCTCCTAATTTTGTTCCAAATTTTGTGTAATAGCTCATTATTTATTATTGTCTGACAATTTTTATAATATGTCGATATTAAATTTTGATACAGACAGACATCTGAAACAGGGGGCCCCGAGTGGCCGAGTGGTCTAAAGCGCTCACCGTTCCGGATCACTGCCATCTCACCTCTGTCTGCGTGGGTTCTAGTCTCAGGCTCGGCTAACGTGGGTATGTGAGAAAGCCTGCCAGTAGCTTTTCGTGGGTCGGTGGTTCTTCCCGGGGTTTTCCAGGGTTCTTCCTCCACCAGTGATACTGGCCGCCATGTATAGCCTATCTTGTGCTGAAAAATGGCGTTAAACCCTACAACAACAACAACAACAACAACAACAACAACAACATCTGAAACATGTATACAACAACGAACTTCCAGATTGTCATTATCTTACTGTTGGCCGCACAGGATCAGGTAAAACAAATTTGCTTATGAACTTGCTGCTGGGCGATAATTTTAACTATGATCGAGTTTATATTTATACCATTAATCCACAACAAGACAAATACGAACTGCTTAGTGAATACAATAACAAACTTCGTGATGATCTTGAGGCTGGTGAAAATTTTTTTGTTATTATCAAGCAACCAGAAGAACTTATTCCAGTGAGTGATATTGACTCTGACGAGCACAAGATAGTTGTTTTCGATGATAATCCGCTAAACAATACGGAGATGAATAAAATAAGATCCTATTTTGTCACTGTCGCGTAATAAAAAATGTAATTCTGTTTATTTAGCCCAAGGTTTTTATAACGCTGACAGATTTATTCGGCGAAATACTGGTTGTTTTATATTATTTCCAGGACTGGACAACGTGGATGTCAGGAATATTGCAAACGAGCAATGTGGCGACGTAACAAAAGATAAATTTATCGAACTATATCACAAGGCAACGGCAGATAAGTATAACTTTTTCTTGTTCGATAAGCTTACACGTGATCCTAAAAAAATGTTTCGCCGTTGCATTAAACATTATCTACAGTAGTTTAATATAAAATGGATAAACGAGCAAAGTACAGAAAACACATAGAAGATTTAAAAAACTTGCTCAATCTCAAGCAGAGTTTAAGCAGCGAGTACAGCAAGCCCGACGTGGGCAAGTAGCTGCCGCAGAAGCAGCAACTACAGCTCTCAAACCAGTTACTGAGGCGTTATTTGGAAAACAACCCGAAACTAGGCCGCTATCAGATGAAGAAGTTAAAAAACTTCAGGAAAAAGGTTTAGTCGGGCTTGTTAAAGAACAACAAGAAGCTGCTGCTGCAAAAATTATTAGAAGATCTGATGAAGAAAAGGTAAAGTTAGCTAGAAAACTTGTTAAACATATTGCTGATCCTGCTGCTAGACTAGCTGAACTAAGACGGCTATTAAGTGATCCACTTGCACTTGAACAAAGATTAGCACAAGTAACACTAGTCGAGCCGATTGAAAGAAAGTTGAGCGATAAAAGGGAAGCCGATATATTGGGGGAGGAGATGCGCAAAAAAGAAAGAGCTGAACTAGAAGCTATTAGAAAAAAACATGGAGTAGATATTCGATGCAGAGAAAGATTTGAGGAAAATCTAAAAAATATAAACGGACAAATAAGAGATTACGAGTATGAAGATTTTAACAAAAAATATAATTTTAAAAATGTAAGGATACGTGATATTCAAAAACCAGATTATAATGCCGAAGAAAATATTAAGAAGTTAACTGAAATTGCAGAAATAAGTAAGAAACATCTCGACGATGTAAAACTGGAAAATGAAAACTACGAAGAAAGTATTAGGTTATACCGGCTCTGGATTATCGCATATCTTTATATCAAAGCTATCCGTAATATAAAAAATGACAAATATTTTAGTGAACGTAATATTAGTGGTTTGCATACTGAGGCAAAAGAGCTAGATCTCATACGTATGAGAGCAGATAAGGTTGCCCCAGACGACATAAAAGATCCTATTGCTAGACAGACTGAATTAAGTCGGCTGATTGATAACAGAAATGAACTTGCTAGAAAAGAATCAGATCCAGATGTGATAAGAATGCAGACTGAAAAAAAACAAAACAAGAAGAAAAAAAGAACAAGAAAGACTACTGTTATTATCAAATAAAAAAGAAAAATTAAAATACGAAATAACAGAAAAAATATATGAAACAGAATATTATACTTTTATGGAAGATAATTATATTGAAGATGTTGATAATATTGATCAATGGACACAAAGCGAATACGATTATCTCATTGAAAAATTAAATAAAATTAAAGAACGTGGCTCAGAATCTTTACGTAATTTTTATGATGCTACCACAGAAGAAGATGTTGATAAATCTTATGAAAAATTTAGAGATAGCGTTATTGCCAGTGTTTTTAGAGCTGCTGCCGCTGATTTTCGAAATAAAGAACTTGTTAAGTCAGGAAAGAAATTCAAAACTGTATTTGATGGTCATGATAAACTTCGTTTAAAAATCCACAGGCTCCGGGGTAAAAATATTTACATCAGTATCTGAGATGATAGGTAGATTAATGTTACTGATCGTCAAAAGAAGCTGGTAATGTTGGTGTTGAAATTGACAATGAAATTATTGACATACTTGATCATTTTAGATCAGAAAATTTATTAACATCTGACGAATACGAAATTTTACACGGCGATTTAATTTAATCGAAGCGATCTTATATAAAATGTCAGCAACATTATTACTCGACTCATCGCAAACAACAAATTTTTCGGCAAATTATATTCCACCAGTACAACTGGATCCTGAAAAACAGTACGAGATCGGTCTAATTTTATGCACGGCATGGCATTCTATGGCCAACGTAAAAACTGGGGTGAATGATGATTTCACATTTATGACGCCATCTGATCAGCGGTTAAAAATATTAAAAATTCCACAAGGAGCTTATAATATCATCGATCAAAATAAAGCAGTGAAAGAATTTGTAACAAAAAATAATGTTGCAGCTGATAAATTTGATCTAATACCAAACTATATCACATTAAGAGCTAGAATGACGCTAAAAGATGGTATATTAATCGATTTTATACCATCAATGAGCGTTGCATCATTAATAGGATTTTCTCATGTAGTTTATAGTGCTGCTCCTGGTCAAACCAGGACGTATGACGGTGAACTGCCAGAAATATTACTGACGTAAACACAATACTAATAAACTGTTCTGTTGCATCTGGATCTTACTCAGCCCAGGGCAGTAAAGGACAGACTATCTATAGTTTTTCGCCGAACGTTCCACCGGGCTCACTTATGCAAATTAATCCGCGGCAAGTTATTTATTATCCGCTAAATGTTGAAAATCAGATAACACAAATAAATATGCAATTGACAGATCAATCTGGACGGCAGTTGGATTTGAAAAATGAAGTTGTTACTTATTACCTACACCTACGTGCACAATAGCTCCGCTATCGACGTAGTTGTCGGCAATAAAATTATACAACCCCTTGATATAATGAAACAGAGAAAAAAAATTTACAGAAGAAAAATAGTTGGACGATTTGTTGGAAATATATTTACTAAAATTATTGAAAATGTCCCGGGAATAGCGCATAAAGTTGCACCAATTGCACTTGACGCGTCAAAAGCTTTCGCAACTGTGGCTGCATCTGCCGCTGAAACTGCGGTGGGACAAAAACTGGTAAAAGGCAACACCAGAGGTGTCGCGTCTACATCTGAGATAAAACAAATTATATCAGAAATCGCCCCAACAGCCGAAACAGGAAACCGGATGACAAAAACAGCAAAAAAACTTTTATCGCCGCGAGGAGAACAAATTATACAAAAATTAATATCTAAGGCAACGGCGCCAATCACATAGTGATTGGTGAATTTTATGTAACCAGAAATATAATCTCTGTTAAAAATTATCTCGATTTAGCAGAAACTTATGACGTCGACGACACAGTAACAGAATTTGATTATGTTGAGTATCTCGACGAAAATTCTAATGAACCAAATAAGGCCGGTGTCAGAACATTTAATACCAGAGACGAAGATGTATTTCTGCTGCCTCACAAAGCAATGTTAGAAGTACGTGGCCAGATTATGACAGTAGCTAATCCACCTGCTAATATCGGAGCAGGCGCAGAAATAGCTCTTATAAATAATGGCTTGTGTTTATTCAAAAGTGCCCGATATCAATTAGCTAATCAAACTGTCGATGATATTTCGAGTCACCTGCAAGTTGTAAGTACAATCTTAAATACTATTTCGTTTTCTGATGATTATTCCAGATCAACTGCAACTAACATGATGTGGTTTAAGAATACTGGGGCTGGAACTGTATCTGAAGAATTTATTTCAAAAGGAGTATTAGAGCATGGAGCTGATGCCGCTGCAGATGTTGTAATTGTAAGAAATTTTCTCATTGCTAATGCTGTCAATTTTGGTATAGCCGCACCAGATGCAGCCGCTAACACAGACGCTACAAGAGTTTCACTTACTGCTGCTTGTAATAATTTGGGTATAACGCCACCAGGAGCAGCTGCGGACGGTGTTGCAATGTTAAATATAGCTAACGGTGCAATTAGCGTAAGAAATATATGTTACAATGAAGGTTTTGCTAGGAGAAAAGAACTTGCAGCAGGATCACGTCAAATTACAATGATGCTGCCATTAAGTACAATATTTGGATTTTGCAGGGACTATAATAAAGTGTTTCGTGGAGTCAAACATACACTTTTTTTAGATCGAGCAGAACAAAACGACTGCCTAGTTAGGTCAGGCGGAGCCGATGTACAATTTATCATAAATAAACTTGCGCTATGGATGCCACGAATAACACCGTCAATCACTAAAATGACAGAATTAAATAGTATACTCGATAAACATACAAACAGAATTTATTTTCAGCAACATAAAATATATCAAATAGCAGTTCCAAATACCACCGACTACACATGGCGAGTCACAACAACGTCAAGTGAACAACTCCCTCAGCAATTGTTTGTTGTCTTCTTACAGCAAGCGCGACGTGGTAACCAACAACAAAATAATGCAATATTTAACCACGCCGATGTTAGACAAATATACACCAGACTAAATTCAAAACAATATCCGGAAAGAGCAATAGAATGCAGTTTTGCAAATGACGCTAATAAAAACGTATCTCGGCCGTATATGTACCTGCTCGACGCAGTGCAGAAATATCAGGATGTCGGAGACGGATCTCAAATTTCTATGGAAGAATTTCGTACTTTATCCAATATTTTATTTTGATGTTAGTAAACACAACGAGAGAGCTGTTGATTCTACAGCTGATATTGAAATTTCTTGGACACTCGGTGCAGTTCCAGCAGCACAGTTGTACGCATATGCGTTAGTGATCAGCGACAGATTTGTTACAATTGACTCTGTTGGAGGTAAAATGTCAGTGCAGGTTTAGTTTAATCTACAATCTTTATATAATGACAAAATATATTGTAAAAGAAATGTATTTAACTGATGGTCAAGTTAAAAAACTCCGACAGGGTTTACAAAAAGAGGTCGGCCAGTATCATTAAAAATAAAACATGGAGACAAAGGTACTTTAACAAAATTAATGTTAACCAAAACACAGGTGAACAGGTACGATAGCAAAAAACCTTTTGTGTTGAATCTGAGTGCCGCACAAATAATAGCGATGGCAAAACATGGCGGTTTCTTCGGGCCGGCATTATCTGTAGCGGTCAGAACGTTAATACCTAAAATTTTGCCAGTACTTGGTTCATTAGGATTAGCAGCAGAGTCTGGCGCAGTATCTGGCGCAACGAAAAAGGCTGTCTCCGGAGACGGAATAAAGAAAATTTTTGTCTAAAGATAAATATAATAATGCCATGACGAAAGACGGTAAGAAAGACTTAAAAAAAGACGCGATCGCGAAGAAACAAAGGCGGATTTATAGGGCCGTTGCTGGCGGGAGTAGCGGGAAGTCTACTGCCAAATCTGCTGGGAATCGGCCGAGGACTAACTTTGCCAGGAACTCAGCCGTGGCTGCGTTAAGTAACTTTGATGTACTAGGTAAGTTAGGATCGGTTCCCGGATTCCGTGAAGTTTATTCTAAAGATGAACTTGCTGCAATTCCGTCGCGAGCGACACCGTCGCCGGGTTCGTGTGTGATAAATATACAAGATTTCAATGGCGGATCTGGCACACATTGGGTAGCAGTCTACGGCAATAATTATTTTGACTCATTTGGACTTCCACCAAGTGACGCGATAAAAAAATACATGTTCAAGTATAAAATAATAAATTATTCGTCTAATCAAATTCAGCCTGTTGGAACTTCTGCTTGTGGATACTATTGTATAATGTTCATTAAACAGATGAATAAAAGTCCAGATTTTTTAAAATTTATTTTGCAATTTGATAAACGACCATCTCACGCTAATGATGAGATTGCAATATTATATAATCAAGGATTATAAAATGTCAACACTGTCTCAAGTGCAAAACTAAAACAGAGAATAGCGATGAAACAACAGAAAAAACAAAAAATAATAGAATAATGCTGACAGGTATTTGTGCAGTCTGTGGAAAAAGAAAAAATATGTTTTTAAAGAAATCTCCAACGCCGGCAACAAAGTTGTCCGGAGCGGGTCCAGTTATTTTAGTAGATGATTAATAAATAATGCGATGCGAGTGCGATTGTGATAGAGATCTCTGTCTTGAGCAAAATAAAATTGTTACATACTGTCAACAATGCAACAACAGGGAAATAATTGGAACAGGTATAGATATACATAAATTAATTGGCAAATTGCCGAAACCAAAAGGCGTTTGGACATTGCCAGGCCATAAATACACTGGACCTTATAATCCGCTACACATACATTTGGACGAAAACGATAATCCGCTGCCAGGACAAGAGCCTTACAATGAAGTTGATGCAATAGCAATGCGCCACAACATTTGTTATCGTGACCGTGAAGGGGACAAGGCCGGTTGCGATAAAGTAATGTTAGACGAACTTCGTGACATTAAACCTGTGAATATGCGGGAGCGATTTGACCGAAGGCTGGTACAAGGTTTTATTGGAGCAAAATATAAACTTGGTCTCGGTTGAGAATTATATGATGATCTGGCGTCGAAGACGCTTGCGTCTGAGCTACACAAACCTAAAAAAAAGTTTACGCCACGTAAGGTTGTCGCAAATGCCGTTGACGATATTTGGGCAATAGATTTAGTTGATATGTCAAATCTATCTGAATTTAACAAAAATAAAAGATATCTTTTCAATGTTGTAGATGTTTTTAGCAAATATGCTTTTAGTGTACCAGTTCCAGATAAGACAGGAGCGTCAATAACTGATGCGTTAAAACAGGTCATCGTTAGTACAGAAAGAAAACCAAACAGAATCTGGACCGATCATGGAGCAGAATTTTTTAATAAAATATTTGAGCAGGTTTTGGAACAAAATAACATAAAAAAATATGACACTGGAAATGAAGGTAAAAGTGTTGTCGTTGAGCGATTTAACCGCACACTAAACGAAAAAATCCAGAAGTATTTGACAGCTAAAAATACAAATAAATACATTGACAATCTACAAAAAAGTTTTGATGAATATAATAACACGAAACACCGAACCACCAAAATGACACCAAACGACGCAATTAAAAATCCAATATTAGCAAATGAAAATATGTACCGCAGACATAAATTTAAAGTTGGTGATAAAGTTAGAATTTCTCTGACGAAAAAAACATTTGAGAAAGGATTTACTCAAAACTGGAGCGAAGAAGCATTTGTTGTTGATAAAGTACTTTTAACAATACCAGTGACATATGCGTTAAAAGATCTGGCTGGAGAACCTATAACTGGCAGGAACAAGAACTTCAAAAAACTGAGCAAGAGATATTGTTACTGAAAAAGTTATTAGGAAGCGCGGCAACAAAAGTTTAGTCAAATGCCGCGGGTATAGCGATAAGTTTAATAGTTGGGTGCCAACTCGGTCAATTTCGATCACAAAGTGATTGAATAAATACTTGTTCGTATTTCATAAGTACAGATTTACATTTGACCGGTCTACATAAGGAAATTAAATGCAATTTTCTTGTATCATCGACTGGCATCAAATTGAATATTTTAACAAAAATAAAATTGTATTTTATGCTCCTTTGCTGGCCAGTTATTTTTAGATTTAAAAACGGATTTATAAGTTGCCAAAATATTTGTTGTTCGGCAACAGTAAAATTAAATTTTATTATTTTTTTTAGCGATATGATATTTAACATTATATCGTCCAGCTGTCGGTCTGCTGTATTTTTTTGTCAACTACTTCATCTTCGGATTCATTGTTATACAAAATATCATCTTCGCTATAACCAGCAGATTTATCTAAATTTCCTGCTGTAAAATTGTTGTTAGTGATCTTATCACTTGCAATTGTATTGTCGACGACACTGTCGTTGGCATATATTTATCAGGTCCATATTATGATATATTTTTTATCTAATTATAATAATAAAATGGCAACAGAACCAAAATATCATCAGAAAGTTAATATATGAAATTATAAAGAACTAGCTGAAGCAGTTAGAAAATGTCTGTCAGGTTATAGTGCTTATTCTGTTGATGTTAATGTTATGCAAGGTGACTCTGATAAAATTCTCCTAACAGCAGCAGAAAAAAATAAACTTAATGATAGCGCATTAATAACACTAAAATCTGACCGTGATGATATTTTAATGTTCGCTCATAATTGTCTTACCAAAACAGAATTAAGAAATATACTTGAAAATAAATCTATCGAAAGTTGATTGCGATGTTGCTGATTTAGTTTTGCCGTCAGCTACAAATTTTATTGATTTGCGGTCAATTTTAAGATATTTTGCAGCAGAATAAGTTGACTTAAATTTCATTATTTCTCCAGTTTCTAAATTTACTGAAATCACTGGTTTAGTCGGATTTTTTAGATTAGATCCATCAGAACCGGCTCCACGTCGTGCATTTTCTTGAGATGTAACTAGATCTAAATTTTCAATGTGATTGTCTGTTTTAATTTTGTTAAGATGATCAATAACTAAATTATTTGGAATACCACCATTAAAAGTTTCAAACACAAATCTATGACTGTTATAATTAATAAAATCTGTTTTATTTCCTCTAACTTTTATACGTAAACAGCCAGTATTATTTAACTTTCCAATAACTTTTTTTGCTTTTTTTATTTCGAATAATCCCTTTGTCATTAGCCTCATACAGATCAAATACTGGATGAGGCTGAAATTCGTCCTGCAATGATAAATGTTCAATATTATCATCATTAACTGCGCCATTTACTCTATATACTCGCTGTCCTTCTGGTATATCTCCACAAAATAACGTGTAAATAAAATCTTTTCTAAACATTTCGGTCCTATCTGTGCTATCTCCTTTGACATTTATTATTATTCCGGCTGGAGTTGCTTTACGAAAAGGTCGTCCGCACCTGACATGAATAACCGAACCAAGTGCGTTTCCTGCATATAAGTTGTACTCTGGGTGAACATGATATTCTTCCTGTTCCTCTGCTGTTATATTTTCTGACATTATACCTGTAAGAAATTATATTTCTAATTGAAAAATAAACAGAAAACCAATTAATATAAAAATATTATATATAATGTTAAAATTGCGAGATATTGCCAAGAAGAGCCTATCCGAAAATGTTGAAAAAATTGCTAGTGCATTTTCTGGCTATGATAAAAGTTATAAATTTGATAATCAAAATGTTTTAGCAAATTTTAACTCCACAAATTTATTTCATCTTTTACAACCTGTTATAGTTCAAGAACTTGCAGTTCACAAAAGTATCAATCTAATAGTGCAATATCATGTAATTTTATCAAAGTTACGTGCAATCGAAAAAGATGTACTTGATATAATTTTTGAAAATGCAAATTTCGACAGCGAAATTTCTGAGCCATATTTAACAGCTAAATCACGAAAAATATTAACTGGAACAAATATTGCCACAGTTGCCAATGAAATACACCAAGAAATTTGGAAAAAGCTTGATGAATTTACTTCATCAGGATCAGGTTGGAAATTTGAAATGATAAAAGAAGTTTTATTTCACACAGCAAAATATGACGTACTTCGTGGTAGTTCTTCCGTTGATCTCCCTCAAAAAATTAAAAACAAAAAAATGTTGTATAAATATCAAAAACAGCGACAATGAGTGTTTCCGTTGGTCAATTTTGTCTGCAAGACAACCTCAAAATTGTAACTCCGACCAAGTTGAAAAATATTTGCCGTACAGAAATGAATTGGATTTTGACGGAATAACTTTTCCAGTGGCAGAAAATCAGATACCAAAGTTTGAAAAACAAAACAATATTTCAGTAAATGTTTTCGGACTAGATGAGCAAGAAAATGTTTACCCGAGATATATTTCAGAAAATGTTACGCAGTTGACAATAAATTTGTTATTTTATAAAGGACATTATTGCTGGATAAAAAACTTTAACGGGTTAGTTGGCAGACAGTATAATAAGCATCATGGAAAAAAATATTTCTGCTACAGATGTTTACAAGGGTTTTCTAAACCTGAAACTTTACAAGAGCATGTTAAATATTGTGTTAACGTTCAAAGAATAACAATGCCAACAGAGAAAGAAAAAGTATTAAAATTTAAAAATTATAATCATAAGCTAAGTATCCCATTTGTTATTTATGCAGATTTTGAGTGTCTACTTGTTCCTGTGGCAGGTGCAGAAAATGATCCAAATAAATCGAGTACAAGAAAAATACAACAACATGTTCCTTGCAGGGTTTCCTACAAAGCAGTTTGTTGTGCTAATGATAATTTTTCAAATCTAGTAAAGTTATATCGTGGCAAATCTGAAAGTCCGGCTGTGTGGTTATTGAAAAATTTAATAGATGATGTCAATAAAATTTTCAACAGATTATCCAAAACAGCTCCAATGAAAATAAAATCCAAAGAACAACTTGATTTTGATAATGCAGTTAATTGTCATATCTGCGAAAGGTTGTTAGGTGATGATAAAGTGCGAGATCACTGTCATCTAACTGGCAAGTATCGAGGAGCAGCTCATAACAATTGCAATCTAAAATTTCACGCACCAAAATTTATTCCTGTAGTTTTACATAATTTTCGTGGTTATGATAGTCATATCATTGTAGAAGCTTTTGGCAATGAGGAAATTAAATCTAAGCTAAAACTAGATAATGTAGTAAAATATATACCAAATAATTTTGAAAAATATATGTCAGTTACGCTTGGCAAATTACGTTTCATTGACAGTCTGCAATTTATGGCAGCTCCGCTAGATGAGCTTGTAAAAGGTTGTAACAATTTTAATAATCTAAAAAGTTGTTTTGGTGAAAACTACGTCGATCTGACAAAAAAAGGTATCTTTCCTTATGAATACCTAGACGACTGGAGCAGATTTGATGAAACTTCTCTGCCTGGCAAAGACAAGTTTTATTCACAGCTAAAAGGCGCAGATATATCAGACGACGAGTACAAATATGCACAAGATATTTGGAGCAAATTCGAATGCAGGACATTTGGTGATTATCATGATTTATATTTGAAAACAGATGTGTTATTGTTAGCTGATGTTTTCGAGAGTTTTCGTCGAGTTAGTTATGAAAATTATGGATTAAACCCCTGTTGGTATTATTCTGCACCAGGACTATCTTGGGATGCTCTGCTAAAAACAAGTAAGATAGAATTGGATCTCTTGACAGATGTTGATATGTTTAATTTTATTGAAAAAGGTATCAGAGGCGGAATTAGCGTTATATCAAAAAAATATGCAGTAGCTAATAATAAATGTCTGGTAAATTACAATAAAAATTTACCGTCAAATTATATTATTTATCTGGTTCCTAATAATTTGTATGATTGGGCAATGTCAGAGCCGATGCCGTGCAGTGGATTTCATTGGATAACTCCAGATCAATTTCTTAGCGAAACAGAAAAAAATCTTCCCAGAAAAATCAGTAATGATTTTTCCGATGTCAGTTATTTTCTTGAAGTAGATCTCGATTATCCTGAGTCACTGCACATCCGACATAACGATTATCCGTTTTGTGCAGAGTCGATAATAATAGACTATAGTTTATTATCACCTGAACAACAGGCAGCGACAACAGCAAAAAATTCGATTGTTAATAAGCTAGTTCCAAATTTACTCAGTAAAGGGAATTACGTTTTGCACTATAGAAACCTAAAACAAGCAGTCGACCACGGCTTAGTCTTAAGAAAAGTTCATCGCGTGTTAAAATTCAAACAATCTCGTTGGATGGCAGATTATATTGATTTAAATACCAAACGTCGCGCAACTTCTAGAACTGAATTTGAGAAGAACTTCTTTAAACTTATGAACAATTCCGTATTTGGCAAGATGATGGAGAATATTCGGAAACGCGTAAATATTGAGATTGTAAACGACATAAATCGCAGGAATAAATTAGTTAACGATGACGGTTTTGTCAGTATGAAAATATTTAATGAAAATCTTGTTGCAATACAGCGACGAAAGACAAATTTAAAGTTAAATAAACCAATTTATGTTGGTGCGTCGATATTGGACATATCAAAGTGGTTGATGTACGATTTTCACAACGGATTTGTTAAGAGAGTCTGGCCAGATTCAAACTTATTGTTTACCGATACAGATTCGCTAGTTTATGATAAGAGATGTGAGGATGTCTATCAGGATATTTATGACCACCGTGACCTATTTGATTTATCAGACTATCCGGAGAGTAGTGGATTTCATGATCCAGCTAACAAGAAAATTATTGGCAAATTTAAGGACGAATTTATGTTGTGCCAGTTAAGGAATTTGTCGGACTAAGAAGTAAAATGCATGCTGTAATTTTAGATGACAATAAACTCACAAATAAAGCAAAAGGTATTCCTCGTGGTGTGTAAAAAAATGTATGAAATTTGATGATTTTAAAGCAGCACTAAACAATGATGTCAGCTTTATTAAAACAAATGTTATTAGATCAAATCATCACAAACTTGAAACAGATACAATTATTAAACGTGGACTAAGTATTTTGATGACAAACGCTATTGCTAAGACGGGGTTAATACATTAGCTATTGGACATATTTTGTCTAAACTTTAAAAATAATGTTTGAAAATTTAACGTTAGCTGATGGAGTTAATAGTAAGGTTAAGGTGTTGATGATTAACGGCCAACAACTACAGTTTGAATTTAATGATGAAATTTCAGGTATTTGTTTTAGTAAATTTGACAGAATAAAACTCTCGCTTATTAAATCAGATGACAGCAAATATTTTGATTATCTTGAGAAGATGAGAGACAATCTCGAACAAAAATATATTAATCTTCATAATCCAATCAGCCAGGAAAAAATACCAAAATAAATATTGACCTAAACCGCTCAAAGGTTTTTGCAAAAGGTTATAAGTATTATATCAACAGGGTAACAATGAGAGAGTTATTTGGATGCCATCGAAAAGTAAGTGGGAAAGTTAAATTTCATTTGTATAAACATGATGACAAATTATTTCTGATAGCTACTGTAGAAATATTAATTATTGGCGAAGAAGTTCTTTAAGACCTCTGAGAATAAAGGACCTAAATTTTAAAGACAAAATTCACCTACCTTTTAATCCTCCCATCGAAGCACATCTCTGCAGACTGAACATTTGGGCCGTTTTATATACTCCGTGCTGATTCTCCAGAAGATTTTTATTGCACAATATTTCATCATCCTTCCGGAACATTCTTATTACGCAGTTTTAAATAACACAGTTCCAGTTATTCATAAACATCGCAGTCTATTTTTAGACAGAGAACAATGTACATTATCCATCGCAACACTGCAGTCTCTGTCCAGACTACGTCTGGGCTACAGGCAGAGAACATGTATAGTTCGAAAGATAGTCTGTTATAGAATATCTGAAATGGGGGAGGGTGTTTTTCTCTGACAAATAGAAGGGGTCTAAAATCTAGAAAACCTGGTTAATACAAGTATGATCGGGGGAAACACTGTTATACCGTTCTGGAGTGGGAGAGAGGGCCTTCTCCTGACAAGTATATTTTCTAACCTGTTTCAAGTTAAGATACAGGTTCGTTACAAATATTTTCTGATGGAGGGGTTGGTGGAGGGTCAAAGGTCATTAAAATCTAGAAGTCCTATTTTCCTTTACTACTATATCTTCTGTTGATGTCATCTTAGGTATCGCTCTACTTACAAACGAATCGTATTCATACTTTTCCGCATCTTCGCTAGCCATCTTCGTTAACCATGTCCAACCTCACTCGGGGAATCGTCTTACATATAACACACAAGAATGGCATGTTGTGCTTTATTTGGCACTTGTTTCAAAACATTACAGAAATTTTTAAAATAAAATTGGGGAATCGTAGTTCCCGTAATATATGTTTATTCGCAAATGATCTCGATATTATTGTCATCTAGTGTGGTTCGTACTGTGATAAGTTTGCTCCAAGAGGCCGCCCGCGCGCGCGCGTATGTGTGTGTGCATAAAAGATCAGATACCAAAGAAAACGAAGAAAAAGTGAGCCGTAACGAGTGATAGGATTGGTTCTGTATTGGTCATTGGTTTTTGGTTGTGCCAAGGAAGGCTGCAGTCTGGCATATAACTACAGCTGGCCATAATATAAGTCTTTAATTAAATACAAAGACGCAAGGAAAACTTTCTTTTCTCTTTTCGAGTCAGTTACTCAATATGAAAACCTGTCATTGGTCACTTTTGTTAGCACGTTATCGACAGATTTATTTTTTGACGAGTTCAATAAGATTCGACTCTCCCAACATACTTCATGACCCTAACAATGAATCACTCTCTTCTCCTCGTCACATTGTCTAAATTTCTTTCTTTGAAATTATAAATTCACGTTTTCTGCGCAACATGATGCAATTTGAATAAATATAAATACTTATTGCATGGGCTGGATAAAAATGTTTAATTATTGGCGCGCGCCGCATGGTTTTATATAAAAACGATCGACACTTGTGTTTCCGAAACGAGTTCAATAATATTATATTGCCACTAGTTTCTTGCAGCGAATATTTAACGAGTGTTTAGTGCCTAAATGAATAAAACAATATGATTCATCACTTTACGTTATGGACTTCTATTACACAATGTTGATGTTAAGGATTTGTATGACTCGTGTTAACGTTAAGAACGAGTACTTCTTAGTGATGACATTATGGACACATATTTCTCAATGATAACCGTATGGACGTGTATTTTTCAGCGATGACGTTAAGGACGTGTATTTCTCAGTGATGACGTTAATAAGAACGCATATTTCTCAGTGATGAGATTAGGGACCTGCATTACTTAGTGATGACATTAAGGACCTGAACTACTTAGTGATGACATTAAGGACCTGACTTACTTAGTGATGACATTAAGGACCTGAATTACTTAGTGATGACATTAGGGACCTGCATTACTTAGTGATGACATTAACGACCTGAATTACTTAGTGACTGCATTAGGAGCTGCATCACTCATTGATGACATTAAGGACCTGGATTACTTGGTGACTGCATTAGGAGCTGCATCACTCATTGATGACATTAGGGACCTGCATTACTCAGTGATTACATTAAGGACGTGTATTATTCGTTGATGGCACACAAGAGTTGTATTGCTCAAAGATGACAGAAGAAACTTGCATTATTCAGTTATGACGTAAAGGACTTGCGTTACTCAATGATTAGATTAGGGACTGCATTACTCAGTGATGATATTAAGACCTGCATTTCTCAGTAATGAAATTAGGGACTGCATTACTCAGTGATGACACTAGGAACCTGCATTACTCACTGATGATATTAGGACCGGAATTACTCAGTGACGACGTGAAAGACTTGCATTCCTCGGTGATGAGATTAGGGACCTATATTATTAAGTGATGGCATTAGGGACCTGCATTACTCATTGATGACATGAAGGACTTGCATTACAGTGCGATGTTTCTATGTGTCGTTGCTAATGTTGTTCCACGGTGCAGCTAAAACTTTTTAAGATTTAGCAGATACGCTGACCAAATTACCAAGCCAGTATCCTAGGAAGGTAGTATAAAGATCCATTCTCCTGACTGGTTTGCCAAATTACCAAGCCAGTATCCTAGGAAGGTAGTATAAAGATCCATTCTCCTGACTGGTTTGCCAGTGACATCATTTGCATCACACTGACGCCATTCACATGACGGCTAGTTTAGTAACTCGCCCCTGAAATACAGTGATTGGGTGGTAGCTTAACATCGGTGCAGTGCATGATGGGTAAGAGGGACAAAAACTTGTGTACCTATTTCATTGGTGGAGGTTGATAGTTATCAGCGGTTTCACGGCCGCCAGAAGTGTGACACAGTAGTCAGCGAAAATGTATATAAATAAAAGCGACCTAATACGGATATGACAAGATATAATACTGGGAAAAAATCGCAGTTGTACTGCTTGATCATGAATGGAAATCCACGTCACGAATAAACTAAATTGTTCTAGTTGGGTGAACTGACATTTTACAAAAGAAAATCGATACCTATTGAATTGGTACACACAGTAACGTTATGATAGAAAAGCTGTTAAAATTAAAAAGGAACAAACAAACAAACAGACAACCTATATTAAGAAAATGTTTATTTCCATACTGTTTAGTAAGACATTTAAAGCGAATAACTTTAAATTTTGGAATAGCTGGTATAGATAAGGTCCCAACCATTACACACATGTAAATCTTGTTCTCAGTTCTTGAACTATTCCTTACGTTTCAGATGTCAATTTGTTATCAATCCTTTAAAAGTAACACATAATTCATTTTGTTATCAACATTCCCCTTGAAAAACGAGTAAAGGCCAAAGGTCAAAGAAGAAGCTGTTTGATCTTGACATTTCGGTCGTAGTTCAGATAAAATGTGTTTCGCCAGCAATGTGTAATAAGTACAGTCGTTTTTACGTGGTTTGAGATATCGCATCCTATGCCAGAATGGAAGAACTTTTAACCTACTTTATAGCGAAGATGTATACATGAAATAAAGTTGGTAATAGTCTTAAATTAGAAAGACAGTGTTCAGCAATCGGTGTAACTGAGTACAGAATATTAAACAAACAACTTGTTTGGCGTGTTTTGCCAAATACCCCAAATCGGGTATTTTAGCAACTTATTCAATTCATTAGATAGATAGATAGATAAATAAATGGATGGATGGATGGATGCATGCATATTTAGTAACTTATTCATTCAGTTGCTAACTTATGTAATTCTATTTCCCTACTTACTTACGTCTTAGGTTCAAACCCACATATCATACCCAACATCGCCCTAACATGATATAATTTTCACCGGTTGATATACAATCAGGACAAGTAAACAAATCTTACCCCACCCTCTTGTAAGCCCACGAACGTAGGTTGTTGAGAAATTGGAGTAAATATCAGCCAATTTATTACCCTTACCTCTTCCCATATTTTCACAAATAGCTGACATCCATTTAATTGCACTCAGTGCCAAAATAATCCTGACAGCCATTGGCTGTCTTGCGCGAATGGCAACAGGGGGTACAGACCAGGACACAACATAGCCGAGAAAGGTCAGTGGGGTCACCATTAGCGAGCTGGCAAGTGCCCGTTATTGTCAATTAATAGGGGTTAAAGTTGATACGGGTACAGAGATCAAGCCCTTGTTAAACCTTTGAAAGGGAGAGACGTGTGATTTGAGCATATGACGATAGTAAGGAGTGGGAACAAAACTTGACACTTTTGTTAAAAAATATTCTAGAAGAACACGTACATCAAAAACTCTTTCCAGCATGTCATGATATGAATGAAGAATGAATCCGACTGAAATTTACAGCAAACAATTATATCCACGAAATTTTAAAGTCATTATTCATGTTCGTTATCCTTAGCGATCCCATGATAGTGGCAGTGTTTCGCTTTTCATAGACGTGACTATTTTTAAGAAATATTTCATGTGGAAAAAATAAATTCAGACTTCGAACAAAATTAATTTCATAAATATTTCGTATGAAATTTTTTGACACGTTCAGCGGAAACTGCGCGCAGTTTATTGAGTTTATTATTACCTCCGCCACCACCACCACCATTCTCGTCTTCCTTACTGTAGTAGTAGTAGTAGTAGTAGTAGTAAGTGTGTGTTTGTGAGTGTTTTGTATATTTTTAACTTAAGCTTTAACAATTTGAGTCATATCGCTACGATGCCTGCAGCGTGACAGTTTATAGTGATGTCTAGCATTGGGGTATCATGTCGAAGACATGTAGCACCATGTCCATCACCCAGTCACATTATCCTGACACCAGGCCTACTAGTCCTAACACAACTCTCTTAGTGTTGTGCGCCAAGCGAGGCAGCTGCTATACGTTAAGTATGCACGTACGTATGTACGTATGTATGTATGTATGTATGTATGTACACAAGTACATGTGCAAGTAAGTAAGTGGCAAATAAGTTAGTAAACAAATTAGCAAGCAATTAAGTAAGTAGGAATCACAAGCACAAACGTCGTCAACATGATCATCATTATGAATATCACCATTATCATCATCATTCTCCTCCACCTCATCTAGATTGAGCTACAACACTTTTATTGTATCTTTAACTAAAAATCGTCACAGTTATTAGTCAAGTAAACGTATAAGCCTGTTAAGTAATATTTACAAATATTGAAAAAGAAATGAATACATAAAAAAGAAAAAGAAAACACATGTTGCTCATTAGAAATAATCAATGAAGATGGTGTTTCCCTATTATCTTCCCTTAATACCCTCAAACACCCTCTTCAATTTGTTTCTTTTGTATGGTGTACAGAAGTAAATAGTAGATAAGGGCTGAGGTTTTAGTGCATAAGAGGTCATTGCATCAAAGATGGGAATCGGAAATTGCTTTGAATAGATACACTTATGTCTCAAGTGGTTCAGTATTCATAATTTAAGATACAACGGTACTTTTGCAGAAACTATATTCCACAGTGAGACGTAGTGAGCATATCATATTGAAGTAAAACATTTCAAGACGAAACAATTATCGAACATGTGCCCATCGCTAGTTTTGATGGCATTTTAGGATCATCCTAATGGAGTGATCTTAAGATTGGCTTTAAATCAAGGAAGCCAGTCCTAGAGTGGTGTAAATATAACATGTGCTCTATCTGTTTACAGAAGAAATATGTGAACGATTTGAGTATTCTTATGTTTTTAAGAATGCGTTGGTATCATGAATCTCTCTCTCTCTCTCTCTCTCTCTCTCTCTCTCTCTCTCTCTCTCTCTCTCTCTCAACAATTTAGTTTTTCAGTCATATAAGTAGATTTCTAAGACACTTTTGCATATTTTGTTTATGACTCCTTTTAATATGTTGAAACTTGTTAGGCATATATATATATATATATATATATATATATATATATATATATATATATATATATATATATATATATATATATATATATATATATATATATACACACAGAGATGAAATTAAACGTTTTTATTTACCATTAGTCCACGTCACTTTCAGCACCTTTTCTTGACGAATACTCAGAAGTGTTCTACATCCAGTGAAGGTACAACAACAATAATAATTCTGTAATTGTGAAGAAAAAAAAAATCCGCATATGCTCGCTCTGCTTGTGTGTCTGTGTGTTTGTGAATGTGTTTGTTTATATGTATGTACGTAAGAGAGATCATCTCTTGTGTGATTCTGTGTGAAACATATTATCGCGTGACTGCCAGACATTAAAACTACTGTAGAGAGAGAGAGAGAGAGAGAGAGAGAGAGAGAGAGAGAGAGAGAGAGAGAGAGTAAATAGCTCTGAATCCTATAATTCGTACGAATATGTCTGCTCTCAGTTCTACAGTAACATGACAAAAGTACAGATTTAAAGTGTTTGTATTGCCACTGTATTGATATGACATAGATATTTAAACTGTTTGTTTTGCCACTGCATTGATGTGACATATACAGATTTGTGGTGTTTGTATTGCCACTGCATTGATATGACAGATATTTAAAGTGTTTGTATTGCCACTGCATTGATATAACAAATATACAGATTTGTAGTGTTTGTATTGCCACTGTATTAATATGACATAGATATTTAAAGTGTTTGTATTGCCACTGCGTTGATATGACAGATATTTAAAGTGTTGGTGTTGCCACTGCACAGATATGACAGATATACAGATTTGTAGTGTTTGTATTGCCACTGCTTGACAGAATGAACATTAAACTGATGCAGTATTAGTATATGCATGTATTTAAAAGACACCTGTTTAAGAGATGGATTATTTTATACAGTACTGAAAACGAGGCGGAAGTGAATTGTACGAAACCGCCAGCCCTTAGCGAAGAGTAGAATTGAACTGGTCGTTCAATGTGCATGGGCAAAGAGTAACAAAAATTTACCGTGGGAATCCTCACTGTTGGCCTTATTCTGTCTCTATCGTATATACTTGATTATACGTCCTCCTTCTACGTTGTGTTTCCCAATCATTCCTATCTATATAGTTATCATTATCATCGTCACGAGTATAAATTGACAAGTTGCTGTTAGTTCCTTTAACAAGGTCAATGCCTCGACATTTGTCCATGTAACTCCTCTAACTCTGAGAGTATATAAAACCGTTAAATTGCTCGGCTTGTTAGTTTGTTTCATTTTGTTTGTTATTGCCTTTCTCGAGCCATGTGTGGTTACATCATAGCAGAATAAACTCCATTCCCAAACATATCCCAACCTTATTTCAAACGAAGCGTAAATTGGTAGGTTTAAAAGTTCTGACATGGGACCGGGGATAAAGTGTGAATAAACCGAATAATTTTGCCTTTCGGAAATAGAATTTTCACATGAAAGTTATGCGTAGGAATCTGGTATCTTGTCATATCTCTTCATTGTCTAACGGCCTTTAAAAAACAACACTTAGAGATTCAATACTTCCACTACAATTACAGCATATTTAACTTTGTTAAAAGATTCATTAAAACTGAATTCGTTTCTTTTGGTCGATTTAACTACATGTTCTCATAACTTACATACCACTCTCGATGCTCAGATGTTCTCCATGGGCGGTTATTTCAGACAGAGAAATCCGTATATTTAAAAGAAAAACACACAATGCACAGACCAAATGCATAACCTGTGCAACGGCCGAAAATCAGGTGGATTAGACGGTTGGGCAAAACATAACGGTTCCAAAGCTAGCGGTTCTAGACCTAACTGTAAATTTGTTCGTTTGGATTTAACATAAAAATCGAGTCGAAATATTGACATCAATACAGGAGTGTAGTGCTATGGGAACGATTGGGAACGTTGTTCCCTTACTTGTTTGCACGTTCCCTCAAACGTTTTAAACAGAACACTTCTATTTAGACATTATCGGATTTTTGACTACAGGCACGATTTACTAAGCTCCGCAATTGAAGAACTTTACAATGTGCAAATCTACGCACTTCCGAAAATGAAGAGTTGACATCGGAAGTCCTCCATTAAGCATCGGCAATTTATAAACCTTTTTGAAAGAATTGTGCTTAGTTTAAAATTGTTTCCAAGGGATATATTAGATTGACTTCAGTAAGTCAGGAAAGTTAACAAAGTAATGGGGCCACATGTTTGGAACTAATTGTTGCTCTTAACATACAGGTGTGACCTCTGAGCTGGTCGGCGTGGGGATAATATCCAAAATGGATAGTAAATTGCCAGATAGCAGAGTCGCTTATTTAGCGGTTAAAGCGCAGAGTGCACGTTCCATTACTTTTTTGCGCTCGCCTTTGTCCCCTCCCCCCCATCTGAGTAACATGCGTTACCTCGCTTCTTTGTTGCGTTCTCTCACTTCTTTATTAAGTACTACACCACTGCATCAATATCGACAATGGGAAGAAGAGCCACCTTGGTTCTCATTAGACTTGTGTGGCTGCGAGCAAAGATTGCTGACCTGGGCGACATCTCGTACGCTAGCACTTCCCGGAAGCTGAATTCTACATGGGATCATATGGGTACAAATCGATGGTTTTTACCAATGTGTAGTCAGGGGCGCCTTTGTTTCTGGCGTTTTGCTGTTGTTATGACAATGTACAATATTTGAAAGGTCTTTGATGCAACCGGGGAAGTTGTACGAAGACGAAACGACATGCATAAGGTACGGTACAAATTCGAAACGGCAAGCATAAGGTGCGTTACGAAGATGAACGGATACAATTGCGCTGACTTGATGAGAAACGCATCAGAAGTAAACCTATGAATAGCTTTCATCACGATTTGTATACTTGTCCTTCATTTCTTTTTATTTTCTCTCTCGACTCTGTGTGTGTGTGTGTGTGTGTGTGTGTGTGTTGACTGTTTTGTTGGCTCATATAAAATTTACAATATTCGAACTTTAAATTTGAAAATGTAAGATTGTTATTTTATTTATGACCAGTCACGTGCCATGTAAGTATAATGATAGCTTTTAGTAATCGAAATGTGGCTGTCTTGTAAAACGAGCACGAAAAGAAACAAGTGTCACATTATATACATATATATAGACTTCATATGATATTGGGCAAATTCTCTCTATATTTAAAATAACACAAGAGGGTTGGTTAACATTGTTAAACATGAACTAAAAAGAAAGACTTGAATAAGCCATTTAAGCCAAGAAAAACAGTTTTGTTTTGTATTTAAAAACTCATAGTTTCCCGCGTAACGACAATTTAAATCACTGCGTTTTTTTCTGCTTTAGCTTTGCAATAAATGGTCGAAGTGTTTCAAAGAATGGGAGGCGCTCGGACAAGACAATAAGGCGAGATAAATACACCAGTTGGTGCCTTCACCGTTTTACACAATTTGGTACATACACCATTTGGTACATACACAATTTGGTACATACACCATTTGGTACATACACCATTTGATACATACACCATTTTCACAAAACCTAGTTTATACCTATAGCAAGAGTAGAACATAAACTTTCTTTCAGTCGAACATCTTCTCAATATATCGGTCACTAAATTTAGGCAAGCTTTAGTCCGTGATTTTATTATAAGTATTGTTGTGTGAAAACGATGCTGCCCCTCAGAGATTTTGAAGGAGAAACTTTTTATTATACGTTTTTTTTTTCTTCTATGATTTCTTCGAAAATGCTGCCTTGGGTTGAAATAAAATAACTGCACAAAATCCCCAATTACTACTCATATTCATAACGTAGGATGGTGAGATTGATAAATAGGAGACAGAGTTCATAGGATATCTATAAAATATTAAAATTTTTGAAAGCACTCGAGTTGCCAAATGGTTTACATGTTCAAGGATGTTATATTGCCAAAAATAAATAGCTTGTCTGCATCATCGTAAAGGATGATTTGCCACGAAAGTCACGAGAAGAGAACATGTTAAAAATAATTAACTGTAATATATCTCCCATTTCTTTTTTGTTTCTAACTGTAATTTGAAACCGCAAGTGTTTAATGTTTTTGTTTTATTTTTCTAGTCCATGACTATGAATGAATGAATTTCGTTTTGATATCATGTATATCAATTTGAAATTCAGTAAAACTGTGCATTTTAAAAACTGTTTATTTATAAATAAAAGTACCACCAACCCCCATAAAATTATAATATTGATATGTTCTCAGTGTAGCATGTTGTCTGCCATAAATTTGAACCAAATTTAGATACGATTAAAAGCAATCAATATTGTTTAGCGATTATAATTTTGGGGTTTGGTGAAATACCACTTTTTAATAGTATCTTATTATACATGTGCATATTTTCAGTTTGGCTGTTTGTTATTTTAACTACTTGAATGAATACCATCTGAAAAAATAGCAACAAAATATATATCGATACACGCACTTGTTTAAAACACATTACATTCCTAACAAAGTTATTCACAGTAAACGTATAATAAAGACAGTGTAGAGTGCAGCATCTCTGTGAGGATCATGCAAGCGACTAGTCGAATTGAACATTCGGAATGTCATCGTCTTTTTCCGATGAGAGTCGAGCAATTTCGACTCTCTGAAACAGACGAGATTTTTCCCCTGCATGCGACGGAAAAGGTTCTCCACGTTCCTGTTGTGTACTTGAGTAAAAAGTTTAATAAATAAATGTTCTTTATGATGTTATGTGTATTTAACTTGCATTATATGTTGGCTTTCTGAATGACTATATGTTATATACATTTGTATTGTGTACTTGACCTTGTCCGAAATCAAGTTCACTGTGTACCTGACTAGGGTCATTGAATCTGTAAACAGCATAATACATACATAACATTTCCCTGCGAGAATTGATTAAATATTAGGATAATTATTAATGGAAGTAAGAATGTTTATCTTAATCTGAGTATAGGACACTGGTATTAACTAAGGAAATACCAGGTATACCTGATGTTTCCAATGTTCTTTATTCTAATTTTAGAATAGACCTTTTCTTGTTAGCAACTTAAAATAGTCTAGACATGAACGTTTGACCCCCATCCTTGTTCTATCTTTGTGTCTTAGCTTTTTACATAGTGTAGCTTACTTTAGAAATTCATTGTTGCATTAGCATCTTTATCAGAATAGACTTATCGTTGTGTTCAGTATTTCATTTGGGTAGAATAATTTATTCAGAGTATTATTCACTGGAAATACAAAGTGCTCATCCATAATATTCTTGGACTGGAACATTAATATGGAATTATAATGATTTCAGAGAAGAACATTTTCTGGATTATATTGTTGTGATACATCAAAATACTGTTAACACATCGCCAAACAACAGGACACTTACAAATTAGCATGTTCGAGACTGCAGGCACATCAACACATTCAGTATTGGAATTTATTTGGAATACCACTAGAATTTAGTTGGAAATTTATACATTTGGACTCGTGATGAAAAGTTTTAGGACTAATTGGTATTTAATTAACAATATTTTAAGTTCTTTTTAAATTTTCACTTTGTAGTTTAGAGAAATAAATTATTTGTTGAGTTTTATAAAACTTGTTGGCTCTTTCTCTTTTCTGTTATTTAGTTTAAGACCATAGGATCATAACAATGAGTATTTGTCCTTTACTTTATGGTGTCCATTAAGGTAAATTTCAATGTGTGTAAATTTAAACAAACTAAAAAATATAAAAGTATTGTCACAATATTCAAATATTTGACTAAAATCGGCTCCGTTTATGTGGTTTCCGAAAGGAACAACTGAAATATCATTTCAATGAATGATCGTAATAGTCATCGAAATAAGGTAAAACGCGTTTATCAGCGATAATTTAGTTAATATCATAACATTTGAGTAATAAAAAAAGCATACATAAATCGAATATATTGTCATTTTCAAATCGCCAAGGTAAAATGGTGTAGATGTAAAGTTTTGTATTACGTTTACTTTTGCAAATTATATCTACTCAACTTTTCTATATATATATATATATATATATATATATATATATATATATATATATATATATATATATATATATATATATATATATATATATATATATATATATGTATATATATATATATATAAATGCGATTAACGGCTGGAGTACTACATCGATTAAAAGAAGTTCGCAAAGTTTACAACAATTTTATTACAGCGACATTTTACATATTTAGCTCGAAATTATTATGCTTCAAATTGTGCATTTTGTCAATATTATGACTGTTTTGAGGCGAAAACGAAGAGATTTTTATTTTCGTTAACACATTTCTTGCGTTAATTGATATGTGTGTAGTGAATGTCGTTGGGGGCAGGTTTTGTAGAAACGCTTTAAAGTGTTCGTGTCTAATGGGCTTCAGAGTGTAGCGTCTTTATACAAAAGATCTGAATGATTGAGAGTTTGGTTCTTTGTTTTGTTTAATGCTGCATTAAAATGAGAATTGTTTGACCTTGACAAGTTTGAAGTCTAGTTCGGTAGCAGGCGCTGTATCTAAATTTCGATTGTCGCTTGATTTTGGTTTCCAATCAACACTCCTGTATTAACGAATTCTCAATCATTTTGAAAGCAAATTATTATAATTGTAAAATCGTTACTGAAACAATTATATTACCTTATTTAATCAAGAGTTTTTCCCCAAAGTGAGTACCGTTTGTTGTAGAATGTAATAGGTATACGATACTGTACGGGTATCACATACAATCTGCATGATTAATGCTGAAAACTAATTATGAAAAGTTAAGAGAACAACTGTAATAGCAGAATAAAAATGAAATGTACTTATATCAATAAAGGTTTTTGAATAACATCGGTAACTGCAGATATATTTTCGTAAGTGGGAGAAGAAAGTAATTCCAAAAGTGATATCGCCACTGTATCGATATGGCAAAATAATTTTTCTGCAACTGATAAATATTTGAATATCTTGTTACGAAATATACAATACATGGGTGTGTATCTAAATTTATAAGATTAATACACCATCTGTATGTAGTCAGACATCATTAGTTGTTATTGAACACGCGTATATTACCCAAGGGAGAGTACTCAAGCTTAATTCAATTTATGTATCTATGGGAATTGTGTCCCTCATAATCATGCGTATCGGGTACAGGACGTACTACAGAAATGATTAACCTAAGCTATAGCTATATAGACACAGAAACGATCGAACATCATTGTAAAATACTAATATAATATATCGATCAGATGATTGATTGATCAATCGATAGATTCAGCACCAGACAATCAAGCAGCGTACACGAGGGAGATTAAATTCAAGTAACGCAGATGCATGGGCACCCTCACGAGGGGGGATTGGATTTCACCTCCAAACGTTTGGGCATTCATCCGTAAAATATAATAGTTGACCACTACATGTTTGCCACCCCCACCCGCGAAATAATTATGCTGGCCCCCCTGCGCAGATGTTAATGTGCATATAATGATTTACATAATGCATGTGAAATTACAGACGGACAAACAAACAACCAGGATTTGTTTTAAATTTCAAGTTGGATGAAATTTTATTAAGTAAACAGTAGTATAATAATGGAGACTTCTGACCTTCTTACCATTGTTTTATTTTTTGGTTCCCATGCACGAAACCCATTCTGGATTACAACTTGAGATTTTCTCCTCCCTATTTTTTTTTTCCGACGTGTGCACATGTGATTGTAGTCTACTTAAGTCCACGTGGACGCTTGTCATGCGTTGGGAACTGCAGTACTGTGATCTTGCAGACAGATTAATATGTGATTGTAGTCTACTTTTAAGTCCACGTGGAAGCTTGTCATGGGTTGGAAACTGCAGTACTGTAATCTTGCAGACAGATTAATATGTGATTGTAGTCTACTTAAGTCCACGTGGAAGCTTGTCATGGGTTGGGAACTGCAGTACTGTGATCTTGCAGATAGATTAATATGTGATTGTAGTCTACTTTTAAGTCCACGTGGAAGCTTGTCATGGGTTGGGAACTGCAGTACTGTGATCTTGCAGACAGACTAATATACACAGGCAATACATACGTGATTCACCATTAAATAATTGCAGTATGCTATTATTTAATACCGTTAGAAACAACAGTTTGACACATCGTATTATGAGATAATTCACGTATGTGGCTAATCCTGGAATTAAATTTGCAGAACAATGGCGTGTTTGTGCCGACAAAGAAAAGACCAAATCGTTGTTTAGCCTCATTGCTTCATATCGTTTTATTAAAGAGACCCAAAAGATGCTATATCATTTTTCAAAGACGCATCAGCATCACCTTGGTAAATGAACCGGTTAGGGATGGCGTTGGAGCGAGCACGACGAAATAAAAATGGTGAAATGTAATGATGATATTGTTTAAGAGAACTTAAATCGTTCACGTTAACATATTGACCATTCGAAGACAGTGAGATAATCATCTTATACACCGAAGCCTCTAGCGAAGACATAAAATATATTGAATTGACCAGCGATGATTAGCACAATACCTTCAGGATTAATATACAGATAGAATCAGTACTTTCGCACTTTCGAGAAAAAATCCCAGGAAAATTATTATAGTAATGCAGTAGAAAAACGATTGGCCCTATGTGATTATTACCAGGATATGTTTGATAGTGAAAAATCAGAGACCATAAATGACATATAAGAGCATGAGAGTGACAAGACGTTGACCATTGACCATTGACGTTGACCATTGTTTAATACAAACCGTGCAAGGGATGGTCCCGTACTAGTTGGTGTGATATTTAGTAGATGAAGATTAGAAGTAAGCTGGTCTAATTCCTCCTTGGAGAAAAATTGTGCCCCTGCAGGGATCTCATATACTTGGTTGGGTTCTGGAAGATGACATTGTTTATTTAGCAGAGCCTAATGTAACATTATACATTATCATCAGTAGAAAACACCGTGTAAATATTGTGCCAATAATAAACTGCGGAAGGTATTTCTGACCCATACACTCTGGCATTCTTTTTTATGACCGTTCCGGTTAACTTAGCTGTGATAGGTTTGTGCGCGGATGTCACGACCGTATAGAAACCACATCTCTTTTGAGAGTCGGTACGTCAGAGTGAAAACGAATTGGTTGATGGTACGTAAGACGGCGCGATTGCGCTTGTGGTCTTGCGATAGGAAAGGTGGTGCGTTGCCAACGGAACGCTGGCTCTGAGTCTGTCACTTCGTGTTTGCTCTTCGAGCAAGTCCAGTACTTTGACTTGGGCATGGAGACTGGAATGTTATTGGGGGGCCAGAAGCTCTTAAGTCCTTAACACGCCATATGCCCCCAGGAACAGTTTGTTGCTTTGCAATGCTAGCTGTTATGATCTTTGCGTACAAGGGTGGCTCAACCGTAGGAGATGGACTATTCCTTTGCACAGGTTTGCGACGCGGCTCCCTCTAGTTGAATCAGGTGCTGGCTCAGTGTAAATTAAGTCAATTGCTAATAAGGTTAATGCCCACGTTGCTAAGTCTGGAAGCTCAGAGGTGTGTGTATAGCGTCGTAGTAAGTAACGCCATCCCCGAGTTTGTTTTGTGGCAGGTGCGCTGAAGAAAATACAGGTTGCCTTGTCTGTAACTAGCCGGAGCGTCATGTGCTTGCATCCGCTTGCATTACCGGGTGTGAATTTACTTATGATAATGTGTGCAATTTCTTTGTCCTCTAGCGGTCAGACTTTAGTCTGTTTCTTGAAAGGGATGATGGAGTCTGTCAAACCGAGGTGTGTAAGCACTCCTGTTCGACCGCAAACCACAGCACGGCAACAAGATCCAAGTTGAAGCAGTTTCGGGCAGCCTTGATTTCGTTAGGCTTGCCAAAGTGAGGTCCAGACAATGTTGGAATAACTGAGTGGCAGTCAGGAGCAAATACGCAAGAGCGCAGCTGTGCAAATCCCGTGATATGCTGAGTGAGGAGTCAGTTAATAGCCACTCTGATCATTCTGTCACAGCTTGGCAAAACCATTAAAAGTACGAGGTACACTCTTCCCATGTCCAAGAAGCTGTCGCGGTAGCATGCATCCCTGTCAAGACGAACAGTCTCAGACTCCTGATAGCAATTAGGGTTATTCCAAAGACCGCTATGTTCAAACTCAACGCATGCCCGCTGGATGTCTTCCAGCATGGTCGGGTTGATGGATTTCCAAAGATTTCTGTCACTAGCGCCATCATTGTACTCATCCTGCACACCGCCGCAAAGTGGCAGGTCAAAATTTTCATAATAAGGTTTATCAAAACCAGTAGGACATCCAGGTTTCGCATCACGCGTAATTTCAACCAACCTTTTGCCTTTGTGTTTTTCTGTCTTAACCGGGTCAATCTTGTCTACAACCATCCACATCCTCTCTCGTGCTCATTCTTATCGTACTGAACGATAAACTTGATAAGAATGTGAAACTTTTCGCCAGTCGGCACAGTTGCAAGAAAGATGACCGCGCGTGCCTAGGTCATTTGGCTATTTAAAATAAGGCCATCGCCTCGTACTTGGTATCCTAGTATAATGTCAACATCTCCAAGTCAAAGCGGGACCTTATAACAGCCACAATATTCTTAGCATACCTCCCCGTTTGCTTGTACCCTCTTCCCCAGCCATCGATTGTAGAAACGAAATGCATCAAGGACGTAAAAAATGTATAAATCTTAGTCATTTCATTCATTGATTTATAATTCTAACCTGATGTTCGCCAAGTGGTCCCTAACTCCGTCGACTTACTGCCGTTTCAAGACAAACGGAAGCCCCCGATGTAAACAAGTAAACTGTCCATGTCTGTTTTCTAGAATAGTCTATTTCAGTAAAAATGTATCGTTTGCATCCAATATATTGCAATGTCTAGTTTTAATATTTCTAAGACAAATTGAACAAATAAAGAGGAGGAACTCTTGTATACATGTGTTCAAAGAGACGTAAAGCCACAATTTACGGAATTATAGAGATTTTCAAAGACGGAGAATTACATCACATCTGTTGCTTGAAAACATAGACTTGCCCATGCGCCTATGTTGCTAAAACAAAATCCCATTTGACTGGATATGCCAACAAGTTTACAGTGTTTGGGACCCCTGGCGACAATCAAGATTGAACTTACAAATCAATGAATGAACGACTAAGTTTTGTACATTTTTTTATATCACCTTCTGTTTTTAAAATCGGTGGTGGTGGTGGAACAAACAAGCGGGATGGTGTGAGAATAATATAGGATATTATTTGTCATTGTGACCAGAAAATTGTTCCTAAAAGATACGTTTTTTTGGGTATATTTACAAACGTGGTTATCGAAGCGGACTTAAGGAATTTAGACGAAAGAAAACTGTACAGTGGTTATTTAGGATGGACCAAAGTTCTCGTCCCAACGTAGATACACACTCCTGAATGTCGACTGTAAAGGACTACTCGACTCGTACCAGGTCAAGATTATTCCCCCCATTGCCTCTGTAAAGGACTGCTCCACTAATACCAGCTCAAAAGTATAGGACAGCTCCACACGTACCAGGTCAAAACTCCCCCTGAATGCCCTCTGTATAAGACTGCTCCACTCATACCAGGTCAAATATAAACACGCCTGAAGGCCCTCTGTATAGGACTGCTGCACTAGTACCAGGTCAAAGATACACACCCCTGACTGCCCTCTAGGACTGCTCCACTAGTTCCAGGTCAAATATAAACACCCTCGAAGGCCCTCTGTATAGGACTGCTCCACTCGTATCAGATCAAATAGATATGAATGTGAAGCCCCAGGTTTGATGTGAAAAATTTTATGAGATCTATGCTTGTGTCCATCAGGCTTTGCATATCCATTTTGTACTCAGGTAGACCCAAAGGGTATTAAATACTCTGGTAGACCCCCCCCCCCAGGATATTAAATACTCTGGTAGACCCCCAAGGGTATTAAATAAGCATCTTCTTCAGGTCGCAAGCGCTCAGTAAAGTGACTTTTTGGCGTTGTAAGAGTACCCTCAAAGGTTTTGGTGTTGTAAGAGTACCCTAAAAGTGTCTTTTTGGTGTTGTAAGAGGACCCTAAAAGTGTCTTTCTGGTGTTATAATAGTACCCTGAAAGCATTTTTGGTGTTGGAAGAGGACCCTAAAAGTTCCTTTTTGGTGTTGTAAGAGTACCCTACAAGTGTCTCTTTTTGGTGTTGTTAGAGTACCCTAAAAGTGTATTTCAATGAGTACTTTGAAAGTGTCTCGTTACAGTGGTAATGTTTTAAAAGTATCTTTCTACTTGTAGAAGGGAATTAGAAAAGTGTCTTGTTACATTTTCAAGAGTGTTCTAAAAGTGCATTCTTACTGTTGTATGAGAACTCTAAAAGTGACTTTTACTGTTTTAAGAATACTCTAAAAGGTTCTTTTTACTGCTTTAAGAGCACCCTAAAAGGGTCTTTTTACTGCATTAAGAGTACCCTAAAAGGGTCTTTTAACTGTTGTGAAGATACTCGGAAAGTATCTTTTTCTGTTGTACGAGTACTCTAACAGTGCCTTCTTACTGCTATAAGTGTAATCTTAACAGTTGTAAGAATAATCTTACAATATATTCTTAATGGTGAAATCTACAAGTGTCTACTTACTATTAACACCTTTCATCAAAATCGGTCATCAATTTAGAATAGACCAAAACTTTCTTACCCTAAAAATGGTAAAAATCCCCCCCCCCCCATAGCTTGTCCTTCTTTATCTTGCATGCCCTACTAATTAGTTGACAGTATAACAATCTGATAATAATAAACGTAACAATGTGAAAAATATTAAACAGTGCTTTGCATGCTTAGTAGTCGAAAATACACTTTGACTAGTCGTAGGAGCAAATGATCATTGAAATGGACACACATATAATAATTCAGTTTATCGAAAAAAATACTGATTTGTTTTGTCAAACCGCAGAAACGTGTCGTGAAATTACGTTGAAATACACATGAAAAGCTCGGTCGCTTAGCCTTTCATTTGCTGGAAGTTATGAACAGAGTATCTTAATGATTTAATATTTAATTTAAGAAACTCGTTGAATAATGTCCAGCTTTTTCGAGCCTTGGCGAGAAAAATTCTGGACATTATTCATTAAGTGCCTGGACATTATTCATTAAGGCTCAGGACATTATTCATTAAGGCTCTGGATATTATTCATCAATGCTCTGGACATTATTCATTAAGGCTCTGGATATTATTCATCAAGGCTCTGGACATTATTCATCAAGGCTCTGGACATTGTTCATTAAGGCTCTGGACATTGTTCATTAAGGCTCTGGACATTATTCATTAGGGCTCTGGACATTATTCATTAAGGCTCTAGACATTGTTCATTAAGGCTCTGGACATTGTTCATCAAGGCTCTGGACATTGTTCATTAAGGCTCTGGACATTGTTCATTGTAATGTGTCGAATTTTGAAGAAGCACTGAATCCTAAAGTTGAATAAATTGTGCATTGAAGTTATCATAGTCAAGCCAGAAAGGTCTTGAGAAAGTTCACTGATTTCTCTTATTTCATCTCTGAAACATAAAAGGGTCTACGTTTAAGCTTCAGTGGAATTGACCCAGTCATCGTAACGGTATAGTGACAGAGAGTACATTAGAATTACCGACCGTATCAGTTGGAGGAGACTTTATGTCAAATAATTGATCTTCAAAGGAAAGCTAATTGCAGCATATTCTAGGCTGTCAAAATCTGATGAAAGACATGATTATTTTGGGGGAAGGTTTATGAACAGTTGTTTCCGATTGGTCAGGAAACATTAAAGCGTACACTTTGGGAGACTGAGAATTTATAGGTAGCAACTTTAGACAAATTTGTTTAGTTCGATTCTTGCCTTGTTTGAAGACAGGTCCAGCTCCGTGGGAACATAAGAATATTGTTTCCCTCATTAACTAGAGAAAGGCCAGATAGCTGTCTTGGAAGAAAATGACAGGCTATAGAGATTTGACACACGATTGTGTGGAGGGAAAAGAAACAGCTTTAAGGTACGCATTTTTAGTTTCCATGTAATTTTCTATTTTTGTTATTTGGTTTATGCAAATGTGTTTGATATGCTTATGATTCATGCTATGTCTCGATTATTCAGCTTCAATGAAATCTGTTAATGCTAGAGTTGTATGCAATTTGTTTCTTTAAATTTACAGTTTAGTTCATTGATAGAATTGACGGATTGCATGTAATCAAATATTCAATGTGTAGTATTTCATAGGGATTTATGATGTAATCCAAAGAATGTTCAGATATGCAGTATTTCATAGGGATTTATGAATTAACCATAATATGCAGATGTGTCATATTTCTTATGGTTATATGAATTAATTTCCTTTGTCTGTAGGATTTTACTGCTTACCGTGAGTTAATGACAATTGTATATTTATATATGATTTTGCAATGCCTAAGTGATCTTGCATGTTATTGGTTACTGTAAGCTAGAATTTAGTGAATCTTATATAATAGTAATCGAATATTTATCGTATTGAGTGGAATTGGCTAGCTGTACGGAGACGTATAGTAATGTATACTGATATATACGGCAAGTTGTGTTTATACACACCGCCACCTGTCAACTGTTGCTGTGAAGCGAGATTTAATTAAGCCAGACTTGGATGTATTTATGGATGTACCTTACAGGGGTCATTTGTAAGGACCGTTAATCGTAAGGTCATATTAGGTCAGAATTTATGCAGTGTGAATCGCTAATCTGAATAACGAAGAAAGAGAGTTTATATGTATACAGATAAGTGGTGAAACATATATTAGCTATAGCCATACTCTTGTATTTAAGGGAACAGTTTTATACCCTCCCGAGAAAAAGAAAAAGAATACCGATGAAACAGTCCAAGAAGGAAGTCCGCATCTAAGAGAGGTCGGAATAATCAGGGTCAGAAAGGGGACCAAAGCGTACACATTAGACGTGGAAATACAAGACAAGAGGAGAGAGAGAGAGACGCCAGGTGATGCTGTCAAGCGTGGAAATTGTACTCTCTAATTCACCAATCGTAATATGATGTAAAGTGAACACTCGACTAAATTCCATCAATGTGAATCTGTTGGATTGAAAAGTAAAATTTTGGTTATGTGTTAATTAATTAAATTTATTTTTTATTTATTTGTAAAGAGGGCTCGTAGTTGTTTATTTCTTTCAATAGCCTTGCTCAGTTATCTGTTGACGTTCCATCTATCCGTCCACACTGGGCAACAACACCGTGGGAGGTCATCCCCTAGTTAACGATCGCCAAATCAATTAAAGAGACTTTATTATTTTAAAGCCCCCCGTTACATTCATTAAGGCTCTGGACATTATTCATTAAGGCTCTGGGCATTATTCATCAAGGCTCTGGACATTATTTATTAAGGCCCTGGACATTGTTCCTTAAGGCCCTGGACATTATTCATCAAGGCTTTGGACATTGTTCATTAGGGCTCGGAACATTGTTCATTAAGGCTTTGGACATTGTTCATTAGGGCTCTGGACATTATTCATTAAGGCTCTGGACATTGTTCATTAAGGCTCTGGACATTATTCATTAAGGCTCTGGACATTATTCATTAACGCTCTGGACATTATTCATCAAGGCTCTGGACATTGTACATCAAGGCTCTGGACATTATTCATTAAGGCTCTGGACATTATTCATTAAGGCTCTGGACATTGTTCATTAAGGCTCTGGACATTATTCATTAAGGCTCTGGACATTGTTCATTAAGGCTCTGGACATTATTCATCAAGGCTCTGGACATTATTCATTAAGTCTCTGGACATTATTTATCAAGGTTCTGGACATTGTTCATTAAGGCTCTGGACATTATTCATTAAGGCTCTGGGCATTATTCATCAAGGCTCTGGACATTGTTCATTAAGGCTCTGGACATTATTCATTAAGGCTCTGGGCTGGTGAAATCTAAAAATAAAATAGTCCATGACAATATCTGGACAACTCTAGAAAATTAAACTTTTGATGACAATGACTGGAAAAATCTCCAAGTTAAACAGCTGGCGAAAATTTCTGGAAAAATCTCCAAATTAAATAGTTGGTGACAACATGTGGAATCAGATCACAATTATTAGGCCGGTTCAGAACCCACGTAGAGTCCCAGTCTATTTATAGAGCACTTTTTCCTGTCTCCCTTTATTGGTGATATAAGAGATAGATTTAGGCATTCGTGGTGTTGATTTAAAGGTTATTGCTTATTCTTTAGAATTTGAGCATTATGGTGTGCTTGTCTGTGTATACGGCGACAGTGCACAGTGCGTAATGAGGCATTGATGATGATCCGGTAGTGAAATCTGTAACCCAGTGTACATGCTTTGTTCATAGTCCAGCCTCTCAAAAAAATGCCCGATAACCTATGACAAAAACGTCACTGTGATTTCATCTTTGAAGGTACTTTAGAATAAGATATGATTTATTATCATTTTGACACATTGGAAAGTTCAGTACTGAGACACAATTGTGGAGAATATATAGTAAAATTAATTGTTTTCTGATTCCTGTCATCTGGAGGAATCTCAAAATTAAACATACAGCTGGTGATAATATCTGGAGAAATATCAAAGCTAAATAGCTGGTGACAATATCTTCAGAAGTCTCAAGATTAAACATTTTATGTATCCACGTTCCTCTATCCCTAGTAACAGATCTAAGATTTTAAGTAGCATACGCTGGTAGCTGGTAAATCTGGTTAGTCAGTGACCTTGCCATACATCAGCATTCTCATAACAGCTTGTTTTGAAACGTCACCATGAACTGCAGTGATTGGCTGGTATCTGAGTATAGCGCGGTGCATCATGGGTAAAAGTACCGCGGTTCCTTACGTTCCTAAACACAGAGGATGATATTTGTCGGCACTTTCAAGGCATCGTAAGTGTGACGCAGTTGTCAACGAACGCTCATGAATGCTCATATTCTTCAGAACGTATTGTTGCCATACGGCAGTTTTGACCCAAGGATCATCTAATGTTTCTTAACATTAGTCTATCGTCTCCGCGCATTATTACACGAGCATACTGACTTGGTTCCTACTTTCCATCTCTAAACTCAAGTCTGAAATAGAATTAAAAACGAGTTGTAAAAAATCGCATGTCTTACGTTATCGCGTGCTTATTTTGCAACTTCTTCAGCCTTGTGCTCCATCTCTGCAGCTAAAAATTCGTTACTTTTCTTTCCTAAAATAGGCAAAATCATTATAATCTTTTTTAAATCCATCGTAGAGAAAAGACTGCTGACTTTGCTTTCTAAATTGAGTGCGATGCAGTTATCAACACTTAGAGTTTTCTCCAAGTGGCATTTTAGTGCCAAATGTGCACCGTTGAGGCAGTGGTATTATCCTCCCTAAAGAGAGGTAACTCACTGTGTGGGGTATGCTCGCATATCTTCTCTGACACTGTGTCACACGTCCGTTTTTGTGAAAGTACTGATTTGCCATATTTTGGTTACAATGATGCACTGCGCCAGCTAGTCTGGTTCTCTGCCATGTATGCTTCCTGGTATGCACTGCGCTTCACAACTAGCAAATCAGGAGACAATTTTACTAGTACCGGCCTATAATAATGATCTACCAATTTAAGCCGTTTACCAGCAAAGTAACGTATCGTGTGACAATAACTGGAAAAATCTAAAGATCCAACAGCTGGATCAAAATTTACAAATTTAAAAAATGTCTTTTGATTATACGTTTGAATTTTTTTGCATTTACCAAAACTTCGCGTATTCTCTCATAATGTAATCTGCCCAAATTGCAGACGATGTAGCTACCGTTTTTATTCGGTAAAATGACTTTGGACAAAGTTCAAGGCTATTTCGGTGATAAAAAAAATGGTCAAATTCTGATTAAAAACATTGTAAAAATTTGCTATAATAATCCGATAATTTTGAATTAAAAATAAATTTAGTTTACGAAGGAGGCAATGTCTGGACTTGAAGATTTCGTGTACGTATCAGCTGTTTAGAATTATAACTGCTTTTAATATCGTTGATAGTTTATAAATATCATCAAATTATGAGATTATTGTAATACGTACACTACTGGTATACGAAAACGCATCGTAAGGTGCCATATCTTAACATACAATACATAGTTAGGTGCCGTATCTTTACATACAATACATAGTTAGGTGCCGTATCTTTACATACATCCTTTTCTTTGGGTATAAAATATCATTAAGTGTAATATCTTTACATAAACACACCATTAGGGGTGTTTTCTTTCTATAAAACGCATCATTAGGTATCGTATTCATCATTAGGTATCATAACTATCATTAAATAGCATCGTTATCATCAGGTATCATAGTTAAAAATTATGTAGACAAACGGAGTGATCAAAATTATTTATTCAAATTATTATTCTCTGGAAATACAAAGTGCTCTTTAATAATATTCTTGGACAGAGACGTTAACTCGGATTTAAAGTGAATTCAAACAATGACATCTTGGATTATACTGTGATTCATCAAAAGACCATTGGTACATAATTACACTTCAAGTCATTAATACATTAATACTTTCGAGACTACTAAAGTGTATTTAGAACTTTATTCACTAGGACTGGCGATAAAACTTTTTGGACTATTTGGGATTTATTTCACATTACTGTAAGTTCTTTTTAAATGTTCACTTTCTATTCTAGGGAAATACATTATTTGTTGAATTTTACAAAACATGTTGGATTTCGTTCTTTCTGTTACTTAATTTAAGACCATAGAGTGGTAATAATATTGAAGGTTCAACTGTAGTCGGTAGTGTTGATAGCAAAGAGAATTCGTAAACATTGATGAAATAAATGCTATGAAATGATTTATTTGCCTGTTTACGTATTACTTCGTTTCCTGCAAGTATTTCTGGAAATATTAATCCGCCGAAGTTGATATCTTTTGGCATCATCAGTTCTTCGTTCATAATACTTTTCTAAAGATAATGAAAAGTACTTCACATTAGCTAATTATTCTAACTAAACCTTAGGATATCTACTGAATTTGCTTTAAGTAAAAATTATTGTAGTTGTTGTACGTGTTTCCGCTTGTTAGAAGGCACTTCCGCAAAGCAACAGTGTGGTTCAAATTAAGACAAAGACAAGACAAGATTATAAACTGATGAGGTAATAACTATGAGCAGTTGTATACTTTAGAAGAAGGTACTTCGTTCAGTTCTGTTGAATGTTACGATTTGTCACTAATCCTTAATGTTAAACAAAATATAACGCAACATGCTTAGTGATGGTGAATATGACGTGCAAACGTACTATATACCCATGTGGATTCTACAGTTTGCCAAAAAGGTCACGTGTAATGAATGATTTGACCGTATTTGTATAATTATATATGCATTTTAGTGGTGATTTAGTGACGTTTTCGGTATTTGTGATAAATAGTGATATTGTTTGTGTGCGACATTTTAACACTGGCAAATTCGTTTTTATCGTTGTACAGTGTATTCATTTGCAAGGCCATGGGGTGTTTTAGAAGAAAGGATACAAGGATGTAACTTAATGCTGCTGGTGGTCTACAGCAGGGAGAAATATTAGTCAAAAGTCTTACATTTTGCACATTTGCTTTGAACCCTTTACAAGGATATCAAGAAAGTGGTCAGAGATTTAAATTCAAGATTCACCAATTAATAAAATATAGGAAACTAAATTACAAATTGTGGTAAAAATTGATAGATTTATTTTGAGCAGAGAATAAGAAAATATTCCAGACTGTTCATTTTGGGGATCATGATAATGTTCATGACTGAAAACTGTGTTGTTATTATTGTTACCAAAATACACACACAGTTGTGTCATTGCATCTTTCATACAATGCTGCTTTAGGCCACTACAGGCCTCCATACCATTTTCTTAGGAACTACTGTCAAGGCTGGTCAGTACTGATAACAGTCCATTTTATTTGCAAACAGTATGTGCAGAAAAACGTTCTTGTTCAAATTCTCTTATTTTTTTCAAAATCCATTTATTGGTGTCATTGACATTTTTTGTCACTACATACAGACTCCATATTGTTGTGCACTGGATCAATGTCTGTGGACAAAAAGGTAAGAACGTTTCTGTATTATAAGTTAATCTTTCACACACTCCCTGCTATTTGTTGTAGGATATTGAATTTAGAGAAATGGGACATCACTATCACCATACATTTTAGCCATTTTTTCACCACCATAGTACAAACCTCCACTCACCTGTGCTTAATTGTGCATTACCAATAGCCCTCAACACAATAGTCCTATATGTTTTAGACAGCCCAGTGCCCACTGTCGTTGAATGAACATAATAAATTAAAGTACATTTGCCTCGTACACGTGTCTAGTCAAGGTCACGTTTTGCTTAAGCAGGATTATGTTTCAGTTTACTAAAAGCCTCTGATAATTTTCCGGGTTTCAAGTAATGGAGCATGGAAGTTGAAAATTTAATATACATTTTTTATATTTCAATTCAATTGAAAAAAACCTCAACGGTTCAAGCAAACGACTACGACCAGGCTTAGTCCACCTATTACTTAGAGGTTGTGCAGGTGAAGATAAATCTCGTAGGAAAACCACCTGTCAATAGTTCTGTCGAGGAGGGGAGAGGTTCACGGGTCAAACACATGTACTTGTCTTGCTACCATGGCAATCTCTTACAAGCGGAATAAGTAAAAGTTTCTACACGGAACAAGAAATAAATCCGAATACATGTTTATAGACAAATGTCGTAGAATCATTTGAAATGAGAGCTATACAGCTTTCATGTTGAGGGTTTGTGTCTACAAACAGGTAAACCACTTTCAGTCGACATCTGAAACCCCAGTAATCGCGCTCGCTACGCTTTGATGAAAATGAATAACTTAATACTGACCCTGAGGTCACAAAGAGTTTATTTTAAAAATATCTTGTAAAGTCCATCAAAGCGATTCATATTCTACTGGAAGAAGACGCCACAAAACCAGCTTCCTAAATTGCAGGTATTTTATTTTATCTTTCTTAAACAAATCTTAATGTATGCTCTAATTGCAGCCCAACAAAAGTCGACAAACGTCATTCATTATCATGAACATTTGATCAAATGATAGAATTTAAATTGTTAAAAATCTTTCATCTGATGTAAATGACGAAGAAATATCTTCATTCTTGATGTATAAGATCCACGATTGGGTTACACGATGGAAATAATGACCATAGATATTTCTTGATTATCATCTCTGTGTCAACTAGTATTTAGGTCAGCATGTTGACCACACTTTACATTAGTCTCATTTAGTTACGTTTCACAGGAGCTTGACGGTAGTATCTACTTTTGTATTGTTTTGGTCGCATACAGTTGACTTATTTTTAGTGAGGATGCAGCCCTAATTTAACGTAACGCACCATAATATGTACTTTATCGCATTGAAAAAATAACCATTGCGTAAATAATTACAAATGTATTCCATGTTAATCAAGAATCTCAAATACTCACATAAGCCAGCTTTTATCTGTAGCTTGACCATGTGGTCTTTAAAACAGAGCTCGTTAAGTAACGAGTTACGTTTTGATTGGTCAGTGCAAAGCAGTCAAGTTTCAATTTCTTTATTCACCGTATCTTACCCAGAATGCATTGAAAGAGCAGCAGGAGGGGGTCAACCGACCTAAGGGGCGCTAGACATGGGTAAAAAAAAAAAAGACGCCAAAAAATACATGGAACCGTTGGAATGACCAACGAACAGCAACATGAACTATATATGACACATCATGATGTTTTTTATGTGCCATAAAATGTGAATATTTTATTTGATATGAACAGCATAGAGGGGGTTAATCGACTTAAGGGGAGCAGGACGAGTCTTCAGTAACTTGTTCAACAGATTTTTCACTAATTTGATAAATTTTATTGTTTTTAATATAACGGTCAATGTAATTTCGTTGATTTTTTATTTTTACATCATCTGAAGCATTTGTTGTCTCCAAATATCTTTTCAATGCACGCTAGTTTCTCCTACCACAAGTTACACACAACTGTGTTATTCCTTTAACGCCAACTCCACAAGCCAGACAAGGTCTTGGGCCGGTACTTCCAGTTAGAACACTATGTAAATGAAGCGCACAGCAGTCACTGCGAGATTTTTTTCACAAGGTGTAGACGGGGCCCCGAGTGGCCGAGTGGTCTAAAGCGCTGACCGTTACGGATCACTGCCATCTCACCTCTGTCTGCGTGAGTTCGAGTCCAGGCTCGGCTAGCGTGGGTACGTGAGAAAGCCTGCCAGTAGCTTCTCGTGGGTCGGTGGTTCTTCCCGGGGTTTTCCAGGGTTCTTCCTCCACCATTAATACTGGCCGCCATGTATAGCCTATCTTGTGCTGAAAAATGGCGTTAAACCCTATAACAACAACAACAACAACAAGGTGTAGACGACCCCATAATCAGCCACTTGCAACTGTTACTCGTTTGGTTGATCGTTATACTATTAATAAAAGTCTAATTAGATGAAAGCCTAATTAGAGAAATACTATTATGTATATTAAAGAAAAGTAGTCATATAGCATGGGACGATGGGACGAAGCTAGATTACTGCAACAAAAATATCAAGATCTCACCGGGAACAAAATCATATTACCAAAATTAAACACAGATTTAAATCTCATCAAAAATTACATCAGATCAATAGAAGCAACACCAGATGAGTTTACAAGGTTATCTGCGATTGAACCAGAGCACAACAACAAATCAGATTTTGACAAATTACCGGGTGACAGAAAACAATTGCCATTTGAGTTACAACTTTATGATTTTATCAAACAAGCAAAGAACAAATTTATCAACGATGGTGCGTCCCATATTTTTCAACATTTAAGATTGATAGCGATGGAACATTTATTGATTCCAGAATGGATGACAAACGAGCATCTGCTATCGTTAATAATCTTGTTGATGACAATAAGTATATATTCAGAATAAAATCTATTGCTGAACGTGTTAGTGAAGATGGTCCAACTTGGATTATTCGTGATAAACTCGATATAACAATGTCGTCATAGCAGATAAAAATTCTAAGGCAGGTATTTTCATTGGAATTGACAAACCATAATACAATAACGCATATCCAGTTTCCGCAGTTGCTTATGCGCTTTATCACTTGAATGAACCAGACATTGCTGCTCTTGCTTCGATAAAAACAGGCTCGCTAAATTGTCAGAGAACATTTTGCAAACTAGAGACGAGGAAACGGACTTACAGAATCAAAAATAAAATATTTAATAACTGGAAAACCTCTCTTATTAACGGAGCTAAAGTAAATGACTTGGTTATTTTAGAAAAAACAAAACATTAAAGATTCCAATAATTGTAAAAATAATAACCAATGAGATTTTGTACAATTCTGGTAAATACTGTTGTATGGGTGCTCCAGTAATTTTATATGATCATAATTCACATGCCTGAACCGACCCGGTGACAAAATTTCCAAGGGAGAGAATTATACGATTACATGACGGCGATATCTACGAGGAAACCTACAACATAAGTAGGCGTGAGCAGGTATGTATCGGTCTGGCTATTTCACGGAGATGACTCTGAGTCGGATGACTCATTATTTAATCAGCTTCTTCTGCCGTCTGGTGTTCTTTATCGGAAGGAATCACTCCAACAAAATATGAAACAAATTTTGGTAAAATATAACATAGACAACGATGATTTACGCGTTAACTGTTTTTTAACGTCGTCTGTTGTGGCTCATATAGCACAACAAAAAAAAAAATAAAATAAATGGCGTCCAACTCCAAAAGAATTTCTGGATGATGTATCACAATCTTGTGTTGAGTTTGGCTATGGTGGTCTTTGGAACACAAACTATAATTTCTCTGACATGATTTCTGTTGACAATATCGCTGCTTATCCAGCGGCTTTTCTTGTACTTGGCGAGTGTCATTTATTTTAAACGATTCGAGCAACCAACACATGAAATAACACGAGTTGAAATAAACGGACCACTACCAAATATCGATCTTACTGGATTTGCCGAGATTGAATCATTCGAGTTTTCAGCGAGTATTCATCCTGTGATACCAATCTGGTTTTGGTAGACACTTTAATAAACCGGATACCAGCGTCAATCTCAACGACTGCTGCGCAAAAATTTCAGCGTGATTGGGCTCCAATAGTGCTATTACGATACATGCTCGATGCTAAGATCCTCACATCGTTGACTGTAACCTCTACGATAATTGCATAAAAATAACAAAAAATCTTTCTGGTTACCACAAGAAGACACAGATATATGCTGAAAAATTATCGGTAAGTTCAGGGTTCACCATCTGATAATGCTCGTCGTTGTACAAGACTCATCATGGATATAGCCGAATTAGATTTTGTTGTCAAGTACAAAGCGGCGCGAGGTGTACTAATGTCACGGATAAATGCAATCATGCAAGATGGAAAAACACGTAGGTACTGTAGTTATCTACGTCGAGGGTAATTCACCTCAGTTTACTCATTTGTGATCATCTATGTTGGCATACTCGTCAATAAACCTATTATAGATGATCAACAGATTTCCCAATGACGCTGTTAGAGTTTCCACAGATTCTTTTTATATTAGTCGTTGTAAAATGGATCATGTAAAGACCTTTATTGAACAAGACACCAGCGGTGTCAGCTGGGGTTCATGGCGAATAAAACACGAACAAATACCTAAATATTCAGAGTCGGTTGACGTTAAAACACCTGATGTTTATTATCACAACGATAATTTATCAGAACCACCATCATCACCGTTAGTAAACGATCAAATCACGAGACATAGCACGGTCTATCAGAATGGCCCAAGTGGTTCTGGTAATACAACACGTGCGATAGAATTATTTAAAAACTCTGACATGATTGTGTTGACGCCAACTCACCGGCTTGCCAGAGAGATGAGACAACGTGGTGTCAGCGCATGCACGTATGATAGTTTCTTTAGATGGCGAGGTGATGCATGGACCCCCGAACGAATGGGTGAGAAATATATCCCGAGAATAATTATCTGGGATGAGATTTGTACAGTATCCAAAGATGTTTTAAAAATGTTTCTTGATTGATTATCAACAAAATCTACTGCAATTATCATGTGTGGCGATCATGGACAGACTCCGCCGTTTACTGGAGAATCCCCACACGAATGGTTGATCAACTATGTTGGCCACTACGAAGAAGTTTTGTACGACCATCGATCACAGGATGAACAACTACGACAATTGAAATCTTTAATCAGATTACAACCTGACAAAATTCAGTGTGAGATCATGCGTGTAGTAATTTCAGAGACTCCAGTGTCAGATTTATGGACTTTATGGCGCCCTAATCATCTAATAGTTGTATCCAGGTAAAACGTCCGCGATTCACTTCAGCGTAAATTATCTGAGCTTCACAAGGAAACATTTCCTGATCAACTAGTTCCATTATGTTATCGACCAAAAGATACACGCCGACAAAATATACTCGTTGACATTCCGGCGGTAGACACCGGAAGTGTCTGCCAAAAACAAAAATTCGTTCTTAATATCGTCGAAGTTCCTGTAGAGGCTGCACAACAGGCGTTGTCGTTAAACCCATCGTGTTGGACTCTGGGATACGCGATAACAATTCATTCGTCTCAGGGATTAACAATATCAGATATCAACATCTGGATTGTCGATGATCGCATCGAATAGTTAAATTTAGTTTATCTGGCTGTGTCTAGAGTAACAAAAATATCTCAGTTACACAGGGTTGTCTAAGTGCTGAAGCTGCCAACAGCGTCACAAGCAACAACAACGTCAACAGGAATTATCAACGTAGTGAAGAAAAATTAGCTGTACGCGAGATGATAAAAAATACGCCATTTTGATCTAGATGTGGAGTTTGTCATGATTCTGAACCAACGACAAAATAATCATTGCGTCTGCTGTAGCACAATTATGTTGTGGCAATATTTTCCCAATGACGTAAGGCAATTTACCGTGGACAGAATCGATAGTAGTCTCGGCCACACACGCGAAAATGTCTCTCTGACACGTCTTGAATGTAAAAGACATTGAGAGCTTCGTTCCTCAGCGCGTGTGGATCTTGTTAGCGTTTTTTGTTGGCGAGGGGGGGGGAGTCTCCCGCTAGCGACTGCGACGCCGTATCCAATCCGGTGGTAACTGGGTGTTTTCAGGAATTACCTGTAATTGTGCACGTGCAAATCCACGTTGAGGAGTTGCTGAATCTAGTCTGTATATTGGTGGCTGCATAGTAGATCTTACCACGCTGCAAATTTTATGTGTTATTACACTCCACACGGGATCAGTTGCTCTTGCTGCATCACCCTCATGTTCACCAGGTTCATATAAATACCTCACTGTTACTTTACTACCCAACACTGCTTGTTGTAGCTGATCTGGTGATTTTCGTCCTGGTATGTGTTTTTTTCGTAATTGCATCGGCAGGTTTCATGTTAATTCCACTCGTGACCTCGTTGTTTAACGCGGCTACCACATGAGATAGTCTCGCAACCCATTCACGAAATTTGTCCTGAACGTGCAGCAATTCTTGGGCATATTGATATCCAAAGAGTCACTGTGAAAGTGTTTGATTAAATCGTTCAATGATTGCCTGATCGCTATGTATCGCGGTGTGTCCACGTCTGATCTTAACTTGTTGTTGCTGCATCAGTATCGTTACTTTACCGAGAAATTCTTTGCCAGAATCAACCTGAAGCAATTGTGGCCAGCGCAATGGTCCACGTTGATAAATTCGTTCAAACGCTGCTGAGACCTCAGTTGCTGTTTTAAACGATAGCAGCTCTGCCTCTTTGTATCTGCTTGCAACGTCTACGACAGTCGACGCATATTTGTATGTGCGCCGTTTATGTATGTCATGTGTTAAAAACAAGATATCTGCCGGATGAACATCATTGGGTGTGCTGACATAAAACTGTCCATGCTGAATTGTTCTGGGATGGAAGATAAATTTGCCATATGGTCTGTCGTGACAACCAGTCTGCGGCTACAGCTCGTGTGACACCTGCTGCACCGGCGAGTTTTTAATTGCTGCTGTACCTCTCCAGTACCCGATTGGACTATAATAAATCGACTCCATTATATAATCGTTGGTGTTTAATTACCCGTTCCCAACACTATTTTGCCTTTCATTGCCGATCTTATCAACCAGTTCGCGAGTGATTCTAGGATATTTTAATTCTTTATCGAATTCAGCGTGTGAATTAACTTGACATTTGCGATATGTCGTTTTTGTAGATTTGATTTTGTTTCGTCAAGTCTAGTATCTAGGAGAGTTCCAAGACCACAATAATATATCCTTGAAGATGCTTCTCACCAGGATACTTAGCCGATGGTGCTCCAGGTATTTTCCCGAGTGCCTTAGCAATATCGCTACCTTTCCTTTGCAACAGGAATACTCATAAATTTATATTTTTGTGTGCCGCATTTTAGATATTTACTTGTAAGTGCCAACGTGGTTGCTCTCAGAATCTTTTTACCAGTGACTTTTTTGTATCTAACACAATATAAACTCATGATTATAAATAATATTATATCTGTACAATATGAATGTGATTGAATTTTCAGCGATACGTGGGCAAGCACCGGTCAAGCATCATCCAGTGTTACCAAATTATTATTGTTGGTCCATCTGGGTCGGGTAAAACTAAGTTGTTGCTGGACCTGATAATGAGGTGACTCAGATGGGACAAACTTTATTTAGTAACTCCATCTGTGGATGACCAACGATCCTATAATGTTATTAAGGAATTTAATGAATCTTCAGCGGCTGATGACGATGTTATTGAATATATTATAGACATCGATGAAGCGCCGTCGGTCGAGGATCTTAACGGAGATATAAAAGATCTAGTGGTTTATGATGATGACATGCTTGACAAACAAGCAAATTCAGCCAGACAATACCCGGCAATACATGACGACCAATACCATCAGGATCGTTGTTTTATTAGAGGAGTTCTCCATCACCAGATGGTGATGGTTTTACCACCGGCCATCCCAGCACAGTTCTGGTTGAGGATTCACATATGTAAACGGCGTAATTCGGTGTCGATATTTCGATGGCGGCACTCAACGTCAGCTTGTGCACCTTGACTTTGGCACTTTTCCTATTTTTGATTTAATTTTGTGTTGAAATTCATCATTGATTTGTTAGATTCGATATGATCCCGTTGGAAAATAAGCGGTTGCCTTGGCTAAGGGTTTTACATCTCTGACTTATAGAGGAAAACTATTGAACTATAATATGCTCATAATTTTGCAAGTGCGATTTCAAGTGACCGAACATTCGGCGCTTTTATCGGCGTTGGAAAACCAATATTGAATTCCGGCTGTGTTGATGTTGCCGATATCATTGTGGTCGTCGTCGGTGTTGTGTTAGCGATGATCTGCTCTAGTCTTGTGGTTATTTCTGCGGTCATTATTATCTATACGGCGGATTTGAAATGTGGCATTGGCAACGTTGGCAACGGTATGTTGGCGTTCCTGTGATATCGATAATAAATATCCCTAATTGCATCAAAGTCATTATCTGATATTGCCCCATCGTTTAACCCCGCTGACAGTATCGATGATATTTTTATGCACGCATATGTCGCAGCGTAAGTTATTTCCGTGTTATTTCCTGCAGTTTGTTACTGGCACATATTTTTTCGCGATAATATTGAGTATACCAGCAACACCGACAACAACAACGACGCCGATCCCAACTACGGGTGGTATCACGTGCGTCGCTGATAACGTACCGATTAACGTCGTTGTTCCAGCGACCATCGTGGAAACCGCGTATACAATATTGCCGATGACAATGATGCGTCTGCGATATTATTTTTGTTTTGTCATATGCTCGTCAATGATTTCTTCCTCGCATATTCTTGACTATACCGAAATGCTTGTGTGGGATTCATTATGGTATATACTAAGTTACCAACTGAGGTGTTTTTGAGACGAATTCCAGACACCACCAATATGTCGATGCGGTTAGGGTTTCGTATTCTGGATCCAGTATGAATATTTCCTCGGCATTTTGATTTAACACGACTGAGACTGTTTTGAAAAATCTATCTGTGGAATGACGCCATAGATATGTCGTGAATATCCTAAATTTAGCGGTGCTAAACACGGAGAGCCTGTACACCCCGGTAACCTGAGAAGTATGTTTGATTGTTTTCTTTATACCACGTTGCCGATCCAGACGCTATTGTGTATACCGCATTGATGAGCGCAGTTGTCAGAACAACACGATATTGAATCGCTTTGATTTTGTCGGCACTGTCAACGCGGCGTGTGCGAATTTCACCGAGCTTAATATCGATGACAGCTGGATTTCCAAAGACATTATCTAGGGTTCTATTTGTGTTCCTAAGAAAATTTGCAAACGTGGTTACATGATTAGTATATTCAGATCTGAACGTGGTCAATCCATCATTTATTGTCATTAACGAGGTCATCATTGAGATGTTGCTTTTGTCCACGTATTTCTTCGTTACAGCATCATCGTTTGATATTGGTTCTCTCAAATTAGCAATGCTATATCCGCTTATGATGAGATCGCCAGTCATTGTATCACCTGCTTTAGCAACATACATACTGATCTCAGTTCTGATCGTGGTGTTGTTGTTATTCATGTATTTTTTGTTGCCACATCATCGTCTGACTTTGGATCTCTCACATTGATAATTGCATTTCTGCTCATGTTGAGATCCCCATAAATTATGTCTCCAATTCTTCTAATACGTCCAGGAATCGCTCCAATGATTGTTTGAACTGAATCCCTCGATTTTGTAATCTTACCATTTTTAGTAAACACCACTAAGCTATCTTCGGTAGCGCCTGGAACTCGCAGAATAATATCTATCAACGAAATATTGCTCGTCTTTAACCGTCCTTGCTGATCCTGAAAAACAACAACTTCATTTGGGTTAACGTCGGCGAGACGCATTACATCGGCAAATTTATCTTTTGTCGCATATTTGGATAAATCAATGTCACTGGGACCTTTGCGCGTAGCAGATCTTCCGTAAATATCTACCATTATTAACCATTAACCTGTTTAAAATGACCGTTGTGCGTGACCTACTGTGACCCGAACTGTGGCCAGATCAATAACAGTTTCTCAGCAAAAACTATGACTTTAATAGTCTCAGATCTCTTTGTAAATTCTGGTAATGTTCTGTACATTATGCTAATCTTACTCGGATTATTTATTTTGAAAATGATAGAGTCTTTTTGTCTTTTGGGGATGAAATAATCACCCCATGATTACCCTCTATAAAATTTACTTCAATGCTGTTTATATCTGCTCTATTAACATCATAACCATCCTCTTCTTTGCGAGAAATATGTGCGACAGATATTCTGAAATATTCTTTTGATAACAAATTCTCAGCGTATGAGATTCTCAACAAATTAACGTTGCTCTCCCCGGGAATGATTGTAAATGAATCAAGCATAAATGGTCTCTTCAAAATGTCCTGTATATCATTCATTCTAGTGCTTAGATTATCACTATCAGTATCTGTATTTGCAATATTAGCATTTTATCTTTGTGATCTCTTCTCGAATTTTTCAACCATGCTGATATTTGAGAGAGCGATATGAAAATCGATTCGATTGAGGTTTTAACTCTGACTATATCATTGAGGTGTGTGAGAATGTCAGTGAGTTTTGTGCTGACGACTATTGGGTTTCCAAAATAATCACGGGCGACCTGAAGAAGAATCTGACAGTTTCTGAGATGTAACGTAAACGCGGTTGCATGAAAATCATACTCAGACCGTAATGCGGTTAATCTGTCACTTGTTGTTGTTAACGAAGTCCTTATCGCGACATTACCGTCGTCCACGTACTTCTTCGTTGCAGAGTCATCGGCTAATTTCATTTCTCCCAAACCAGCGATTCTATTTCCAGTCATGACAAGTGAACCGGTCATTGAGCTACCGGATATAGGAACATATCTATGAAACTTTGCAGTTGATGTATTCTCGTTTTTTATTTTTCCATCGCCGGTAAATACCACAAAGTTATGGTTGGTTGCACCTAAAACTCGCAGGATAATATCGGCCCACTTAATATTTCTCGTCTTTAACCGTCCTTGCTGATCTTGAAAAATAACGACCTCATCCGGATCAACCCCGGTGAGACGAATCAGATTAGCAAGTTTATCTTGAGTCACATACGCAGACAGATCAATGTCACCTGGACACTTACGTATAGGAGATCTTCCGCAAATATCTACCATTATAAACCATTAACCTACTTAAAACGACCACATGTGTATTCGTGCACGACTTTATGCGGCGGCGCTGATGACGTTGACACGGTGTTAAGTACCTCAAGCACTTCTGGACCGTGTATTGGTGGATCCGTTATTGTCTGTGTTAGTAATGTTGATTACCAGATTGGTTTGTCACGGCTAAGCCACTATACCGTGAAAATTCTTTTGGTGGTGCCAATCCATACGAATCAAATAAACAACTCCATCTGGATCAACCGCGCATGCAACCCAATGAGTACCAGGGCGGGAACTTTCATAGAGATTGATGATACCAATTTCAACACGATTTGGTTTTACCGGTAATTGATCACGCATGAAAACACCTCTGAAGTTTTTAACGTTTAATCGCCGAGCATCATCAAGTAAATCAAAATTGGACGTGAGGAGTTTTAGCGAAACGTCCCTTTCTCTGAGATGCTTATGCCATGTCCTGTTACCGGCAGCTGTACCAATGGTACCAAGTGCAGGTGCTTTTGCAATAGATGGAGCGGGTGCTGAAATTAGTGCTGCTAATGCCGCTAGAAACGAAAATATACCGTCGGTTTTTGTTGTGTCGCTGATCGCATACGCAGAAAGAAAAAGTCTCACACCAGTTCTTGATTTCTTGGCGTCATAGTAGTGTTCGAGTTGACGTTCAGTCAACGATAATTTATTCGGGCCCTGCAACGCCGCTAATTTCAGAATTTTTTTGCCCCAGAATTCTTCTTCGATGCGGATTGAAGTTTTTTAATCTGATCAGGTGTCAGAGTAACATTGACGTGATGATATGGCATTATAACATCATGAATGATCTAGTTACATATTTGCAACGGACGCATCGATGATTCTCATTCATTTGTCTGACAGTATAATAGCGATTGCTCTGTAACCACCAGTTGGAGCAGGACCAACAGTAGCTCGCACGTGTACGTCAGCGACTGACTGTCTGAATAAATCCAGATGTTCCGACGAGAAATAATAGATTGGATACAGCGTTGAGAAATCCCGTTTAGATATCTGCAGGCCAGAGTCAACATTATGATCACGCTCCATAAATCTCATCAAACTATGATACGCCCGTGCAACATTGTTTTGGTCAAAATTCAGTATTATTTCTTCGGATTGTTCTTGATGTCCATTTATCCTCAGCGAAATCGTTGACACCGCTACTCTGTCAAGCACCATTCGGTTTCTATCTGATCATTTTACCTGGTGGCACGTTGAAATGCCACGAATATGTGTCGTGGTGCTGAAATTCCCTGTTGTGATGCGATCTGCCATGAAAATGTTCCTGCTGTCCCTGGAGCTATGTCTGTGGTCATTGTCAGCCACTACAGTGTTGACTTGCCGTCGTCATTCATGAACGATAATAATCGTTGTTCTTCCGTCAACGACGGAGTCATCGTTGGCATCCATAATGGTAGTTGTGTTAGTGTTACTTTACCAGCACCACCCTACCAATCCGAACACGCCAGATAGCATCGTTGTCTGTGGCTCTTCGAACCAGTGCAACTGTATGTTTTTCTTCGAAGATAACTTTTCTAACATGTCTACAAAATCCGAAGATATGTGACAATGGTATCACACATGAAAATCCACCATCGGTGTTAACCTGAGATCGTCGTGCTACAAATCACAGGTTGAATTCTGGATTAACACCCTGTAGTATCGGAAAATCAGCGGCTGATCGAGGTATCATTCCAGCTGGTTGTGGATTAACGGCGCCGACCAGCTCTAATTGTACCATGAGATGCTGCTTATGGTCAGTAATGTTCTTCGCGAACATCATGGATGGACCGGTGGACCGTGAATAGTCATCGGAATATCTTGCAAGACCAATAATTATCGTAGCAGCATCAACGTTATCGAGACATGCTTCTATTTCTCTACCATCAGTTATATATCTGGCACTGTTAAACAACGCCATAATACCGTTGTTAACGAATCCACATCGTTTATTTTCTGCATATGCGGTATCATCATTTTTCACAAGTTTACCATGAACTTCAGTAAATGCCTCGGCGGGCAAGAAATACCTTGATGTATCTTGGACCTGTAATTCGATTAGTCCACGTTGGTCTGGTTCTCGTGCTTCATAAGAACAATGCTGATAATCACGTACAGACTCACCTTTGAGTATTGGTGTATCCATGTCAAATGCTGGATCAGGTACACACTTGAACATTTTTATTATATTCGCTGCTGTCTAAAACGACGTTCTAACACTGATCAATAAGTGGCTGATCAGCGACGACGGCAGGCCAGACCACTATCCACTATTACGTTTGCTGTTATGTTTTTTTCTATGTCCTCTGCAGCTGGTTTTGTCAGAGATGGCCCATCAGCTAATTCTTTCAACCGCTCATTTATTATTTGGCTGACACTTGATGGCATCACTTCGGTGCTGGGCAGTTTTACTGGAATGCTTATTTCGGTACTGGGCAGTTATACTGGCATGCTCAGGAATAATTCACATGCTGCTGTGGTTTTCGTTGTACAAATCGTGGCAGTCTGTCTTTGACCGCAGAAAATGCTTTACCAGCAAGATTACCAACAGTGCCAATAGCCTTATCACGAACAACTTCGGTGGCTTTCATACCTAATTGTTGTGCAATCGGAATAGCTTTTGGAGCTATCCTTCTGAATAAACCTTGAACAACATCGCCGAGTCCATCATTTTATAAACCGGTAACCGTGAATTTATCACCCTGACGTTTTTGGGTCTACGTTGGGTGTTCTGTATAATCATGTTATTTTGTTATCGCCGATATAATTGAACACTCACTGTGATAATCGTCGCTAATTTCATCTATCAGCGCCAGATAGACGCCACTGTTCATGACGCCACCAGTAAATAAACGCTGACAAACAGAGGCTGCTTCTTTGATGATTTCGTGGGAATTGTTGCCGGCTCGTCTTCCACCAATCAGAATTTCTAGTCGATCGATATCAGCGAGGACATTTTTGGGGTAAAGTTTATCTTGAATCACCGGCGATTCAGCTATTATATTACTACCTTGTTTCCTACGACTTCGATAGCGAATGGCAAGGCCACTTCCGGTTGCTCTTTCAGGTGGTTCTTCTTCTACACGAGGCGGTCCAAATTGTAATCTTTTGGGTGATATAATCTCCAGGTAATGGGGATTCTCTAGCTTCTTTGACCTGTTTCTCAAATTCTTCAAATAAAAGCTTATATTCACTACTAATTTGAATTATACCATGGTGTGTTCGAAACACGAAAAGAGTCCAATTTTTTTGTGACATCGGCGGTCTCTGAATCTAATAGTTTAATGCGAATTTGATGTCCTACTGCGGCAAATGCTATGGGGTTTTTCGAAGTATTTTACGACATTCTTCTGTAAATTCGGCAGGTGTTTTTTTTAGAAGGTTCCGGTTCTGGTTCTGGTTCAACAAGGTCCTTATATCACCAATCTCAGCACGGGCTTGTTCTATACTCTTTATTGCTTGCTGTATATCTTGCCGTAATTGTGGTTGAGCTGTAGCTATCGTAGCTGGAAGATCTTTGAGAATCTTTTTAGTTTGTTTAGTTATGTTTGCTACTTTTTCGGTTGATTTAGATGTTTGTTCGGCTGATTTAGCTGTTTGTTCCACCGACGGAAGAAGATCTTTAGTGGCTTTTGTGATAATTGGTTTAAATAACTATTCTGTACCCTCTGTAAATTCCACATGAGCATCCTGGCGTTGTTACAGATGTTGTTTTACAGAATCACGGACTGGAAGATACTTCTTAATCTCATCCAGTCGTTGTCGAGCTAATTTTTCCGTAAGTGATTCCATTGTAAGCCCAGAATCACTCATTATTATTATTACAACAACGATTTAATTACAGATCACTAAGTCAGCAGTTATGCAAGGTTTTACTGTATATCCAGTAACGTAACCTAATTTTTTCTAATACAATAAATTACCGGGATCTCAATTTGACTCAACAGTTTAGACATTACCACGGTCACGTGACTGCGCTATTATTAACTCACAGGATTCACAACTGAGGTCACGTGGTTTAATATGCTAACTAGTTGGAATTTACAGGTAAAATCGATTATTGTACATTCTGTGGAGACCTATTTTCCGCAGGTTATTTATGAACACTTCTCTATTATGTTGATAGCAGACTTATTTCGCTTGACTAACTCTACCTGTGGATTACAGATAGAATACGAATTTAGATATATTATTGACTTTTGTAAATAACACTGTTTATACTGATATATTCTCCGTGAAAACCACCCATTTTTGAGTATTGTGATAGGAGACCTATTTCTCTTGACTAACTACCTCTGGACTGTCATTGCATTGATTTTTGACTTTGTCCATTATCAATGAACATACACGGATTTCTGTCCACTGGGCAATGTACGTAGCACGAATGTAGATATATTTATTTTCTGTAAATAACACAATTTATGTATTTTATTTCAACTGAATATCCTGCAGCACGGGATAATTATAAATTATCTTAAACGTTTTTAATTTATCGTCAGCGGTAGGTATTTACATTAAGTTTTAACAGATATCTTTCCAGCTGCGATAGTATAGTGGTAACGTCGTTGGATTTCCAAACCGTTACTGGTATACGTCTTGGGTTCGAGCCCCGGAGTCGGCATATTGCTGGTGGGTTTAACTTGAGGGTATTTAGATGGAAGGCCGCAGGCGAAGCGTTCGAAAGTCAACCGGAAAACATACTAATAACTGACAATTTACACATATTCATCACCAGTCGAAACTGGTGGTGGTGCGGTTTTGCATCACCTCGGGTTCGACCGGGGGTGGGTATGCAAAAAATTGTCAGACATCAGTGCGTATCCTGTTGACCGTAAGTAGTGTAGTGGGGCTGTATGGGGCTCATGAGGCCAAAGAAGGAAAAATACCCTGGGGCTGTATGGGGCAACCATTTATAGGGCCTATGAGGATATATAGGAAAAAACACCTTGGGGCTGTATAGGGCAAAGTAGGGGTATTGGAGAGGGGTGACATCACGGTACTGGACACTGGCAACAATATTGCAAGTGGCTGACCTGAATACGTGCTACCCTGGGTAGAGACAAATACAGTAGAGACATAGACATTTATAACACAACCAAAGATTGATGAACATCAATCTATCATATTTAAAATTATATAACAACTAAAAAATTTGTTAGGGAAGAGAGAGTAAATCTTTTCGAGGCATATGAATGGCCCTGAAAAGGGCCTTTGGGTTCTTCTGTTATTTTCTCCACTTCTTCCGCCATTTCCTCCCCTTCTCTATGATTCCTTTCTTCTTCTTCTTTTCATCGTCTAGTATCCAGTCAAGATGTCTCATGGATCTAAATTGTTCCTGTACCTTGATCCAGTTGTTATTCAGTCTCTCAAAGTCCTCTTTTCTCTTTCTGTTTTCTTTGTCCTTTCTCTCTTTTGCCCAGGTCTCTTTAATCTTCTTTACCTCTTCTGCCATCACCTTTCTCATCATGTCTTCAGCTTTCTTCAGTTGGTTTAATCCCCACTGGACAAAAGACCAATCGGTGAAATTGGCTAGGTCTTGTTAAAAACATCTCACTTGGATGACATTATCATGCGCGTCCTTCAATGTCCCCACTCTCACATATTTACGATGGAAGAAACCTCTTAATTTCTCTACTTCTTCCTCTATCATGCCTTGCACCAGATCCCTAGCGACTTTGAGGCTGGTGACTTGACTGGTCACAAAGTCTTTGGTAACTTGATATCTCCATTCTTTTTCAAGCCTTTCCACCACTTAATCTCCATCCACCATCCAGTACCAACTTCTTTCAATTCGTTGAACAAATTCATCTTGTGTTGACGGGTCAACGCTGGGTAGCCAGACTGAAGACCGCTCCGAAGCACGGACGTGAAGGAAAGCATCCCTTACACGCACTTCATATATTATCTACTATCCACACAGACGGGAAGAGAAGAAAAAACACACCATATCTACTATCCACACAAACGTACGCGGACGCATAAAACACACCATATCTACAATCAAAAACCCCAATATCTACTCTCCACACAAACGTACGCAAACGCATAAAACACACACACACACACACACACACACACACACACACACACACACACACACACACACACACACACACACACACAGACACACACACACAGACACACACACATATCAGTAAAGGAGTGAGTGTTTGTAGTCACACTACTTCCACATTCACACAAATTGGCAACTTGAATAGTCTCTTTTCTAGAGATCTGGTTAGCCCTGAGAAGGGCTGATTTTTAGAACTTCAGATGCACCCGGTTAATGTCAGCACCTCACAGGTCTAGCCCCACACACGCATCGTCTGCTCCAGTTATGCTCCCAGTTTATATTTGTGGTTGGGAACGCAGGGGGAGGTTGATTAGCTTCACTATCCCACTCCTCAGTCTGAGGGATACTGAAGACGTCCCTCTGTCTTCTTCTATTTTGCAGCCGGGGATGATAATGAGGTCTCTGCGCCTCTACTGGCACTGGTACTGGTGGCTGTGGCTGACGTTGTGGTGGTACAGGTATTGGTTGTGGAGGCGTCCTCACCTCAGATTTCACATTACACACAGGACTTATCATGAGGTGAGGCAGGATCCTTTCCTCTCTCTTTTCCTTTCTTTTTCCTCTCCTCCTCTTCTTCAAGTCTGGCAACATCCTCTATGGCCTCCATGGCCAGTTCGTCCAAAAGACGTCTGCCATACTCTAGGTGCATTTGAGCTCCAACAATTTAGCTATTTTGTTACTCATCTTCAATGTTGATACGTCAGCGATGGGTAGCCAGACTGACGATCGCTCCGCTTTATATCCCTGGAGCAGACGTGAAGGAAAACGTCCCCCAACACCAAAACTTACAATACCACTGTTACCATGACATGGAACGCGGGGACCTAAAAGAAGCACTGACGCTAACTTTTTTTTCACTTACAAACACAGACACACACTACTGGACAAGACAGAATAACGAAGTGTAGATTTTACTGACAAAAGAAATGAAGTGTTTACAGACACACTTCAATTTTTTAACATAAAAAACACAAATTTATATTGGCAATTTCATTAGCATGTCTTTTTGAGAGTGTTGGGGTAGCCCTGAAAAGGGTTGTTTGTGTTGACGGGGAGTGATGGCAATCTTTTATTGTCTAAGATTGCGTCCCCGTCTGGCGGCAGGCTTTCCTACAGGATACGGTCTGCGGAAAGAGAAGGAGAACTCCTTGGTGTCCACACGACAGTCTATAAAACCTCTGTCTAGTTCCTGCTGCTGCTGCTGCTGTTGTTGCTGTTCTCTTTGTTGCTTCTGAAGTCTGCACTTCTCTGTCCACTCTTCTTGTTCTTTCTTGATTATTTCTCTGAAGAGTTCTTCTATCAGGTCATCGGTCACTTTCAACATCCTGACATTCTCTGTCTCTTCTGGCTTTGGTATCAGGTTTTGCCTGACACGGTGTAAATTCACGTAAGCTTCGTTCAGCTTGGCTAGTATTGAAGGCATTCATAGGTGGAGGAGTCAACCATGGATGGCCAGACTGGAGACTGCCTAGCTTTATATGGCTCAAACGCGGACGCGATAGAAAACATCCCTACTGGGTTTTTGTAGGGTTGGAACGCTGTGATAGCTAATGTCATGGTGAGGGATAGAGAAGTCAAAGAGCATATATTCACAGTGTTTTTTGAAAACAAACGACAGACACATTATTTTCAAAACTCAACATTTTTTATTGAAACAAACAACTAACATTTAACAATTAACAATAACATCAAACAAACTATTTTGACAAGGTTGACAACGTTGTGAAATCACGTTAGATTGATACTAATGGAGGTCACAAGGACCTAAAGATAAAAGATAGCCAAAATGGTCACAAAACCATTGATCTACTTTCTTCGTTTCTAGAACAGTTACAATCAAAATAAGTTACTAAGTGTTCTAAAGGATATCCAAGACTGCGTTGATGAAGAAAATACACACAATATTGTCCACACACCATGGAATCTGTGTTTTGTAATTTCACATTATTGAATCGTGTCGTCTGGACATTTCTTCTCATAAAGTCGATGATGTCGTCTTCCAAAGAGGGTAATCGATACGAATCAAAATACTCCACACAACTGTCTCTCGGGAAGTAGACGGCTACCCAGAGGGTTCCTGGGAGATGACTGTCGTCCGTGTTAATGACATAAGCTTGATGGTCTTGAGGTTTGCGATGAGGTAGTTCATCTTTAGTGCACACGACAGGATTCCACGAAGCAGTGTACGAACTGTTGTTCAAAAGGTAACAAAGTTCCCAGGTATCTATTTTTGGTCTTGTTTCTTTCACAGGTAATGATAAGTCATCAATTCATTTCTGACCTTTTGTTTGAAAATCTCTGACAAGTAACCGTTTCTTGTTCGTCTCCGCTCTCTGGGCTAAGAGAGCTTCGATGCGATAGATCTCTAGAGTAGTCAGTGGAGGGTAGGAATGATCACGCAAGCCTTTATACCACTCATGCAACACTGCTTCTTCCGAGATGAGACTCCAAGCATCGTCCAGATACTCGTGTTGAATTTGACTGGGATGATCGTTTTGACATCCATAACAATCTTTCTTGCTCAATTCCGTAATTTTGTCCGCCAGGTGTTTGGCAAAACAGGACACTAAATGTTGCTCTTGTTCTGGCCATCTGGACGAGACCATTATGTCCTCTTCGTCTTGGTCTTGGGGTTCTGCTTTCACGGTATCCTCCCATTCTATTTCCAAAGATTCTCTACTGTTCAAGGAGGGATAAGAGTCTTCCATAGTTTCTAATAGTCTAGAATGACTTCTCTCAAACGTTTGATTTCTATGGTATTATCGAATTCGGCATACAAGATGACGTTGACCGTCTCGGAGAGAGCTTCTGCAAACTGAAGTTCCACACGCAGTTGACCGGATTTTATAGGGTGGAAATGTCCCTCGTCGCTGCCTTGGTCTGGAGTGAAATCAAAGATCCACAAAGTGTAACCTCCTACATAAACTTCGTACGAAATACCGTGACTGGTGTTAGTTCATAGCTGTCCGGTAGCTTCGTACAGGGACAAGTAAGATCTCAAGTGATTCTTCTGGGCAAAGTTGTGTTCAAAGGGTCTGGTACACAAGGTCTTGCAATCGCGACTGACTTCGATCTTGGACACTTTGTAGTGCTTAAACTGGAAAGGATTTTGATCGTGGGCTCCGGTGAGGGCTGCATTGCTGATGATACCAACGATTAAACGTTTGGGTAACTGCCCTTGAAACAGATGATCTTCGATCTTGGATAGGAGTCCAGAAGCAGTGGTGAATGTTTTCACTTCTACGCGTCGTGAAGGATACTTGGCGGTCGTTCTGCTCAACATGCGACTGATGACATTTCCCGCTTTAGGTAACACTTCTACGCGGCGCACGTAAAGTCTGGCTTTTTGGATGATGGTTTTTTATTCGTTGGCATGAGCCATCAAATGGAAAGCGACACAGCTGCGATTCAGTCTCAGGCGAATATCCACTCCGTTGAGCAAATACTTGTCCTTCAACCACATGTCCAAATGTAAACGATCCATCAGTTCCAAACTACGTCCTTGCAGGATTTTCTTTCGACGGTCGTTAAAGCCCACAGTGTGAGGATCGTCATCTGCTGTCAGGGCTGTGTCGTTAAACTTGTCCTCACCTCCGTTGTCAGGTTTCCAAACCACGCAAGCATCCAGATGAGTGTCCTTGGCCTCTTTTCCGTACGTCAATAGATTTTCCAGGTACGCTCGGTAAGGGTAAGTATCCATGCTACTGCTGACCAGTTTGTTATTCAAGTACAAATCCACTTCGCTGAAGAAGGAATGCATGAAATTGCTGACGGGAGCTACTCTGGCATCGGCTCCTGGATTAGTGTTGTCCGTTTTGATCACTTTGAGTTTCAGGTACAAGTAAATGTTATTCAGATCGATGGAATCTTCGGGCTGTCCTTTGATTTCAAAGTCGATGGGAGCTGGATCCGTCAAAGAGGAGACGGGATGAAATTCTACCCAATGGGATTCTTACATCGTCATAATGGTGGGTGGCATGGCAAACAGACCCAGTTCCGACTTGGAACATTCACAAAACTCTCGGTGCATCATTTTCTTTCTTTCAGTCTGTGATTTAATAATCTAAAACGTCTAAGTCTCGGAGGGTTCTTTTTTTCTTCGTCTTTCTAGCTCTGGGGGTGTGAAGTCCTCTAAAGGGGTGTCCTCGTCGTCTCTTTCTGCCTTGTCCTTGCTGTGGCGTCAGGGAAGTAGGAATGTCTGACTCGGCAGCGTCCGGGGCATTTATAGGAGTTTCGCGTCGGCCCAAAATGTTTTTGCCCGTTTGAAGCAAGATATTTTTGCTTGCTCTCAAGAAAGCCTCTTTGGGATTCTGTTTGTCAATGATGACATCTTGGAGAAATTCTTTGCCTTGCGTGAACGCGGCATCTTTCAAGGTGTGCAATCCCCGTGTCACCATCGGTTTCAAAACGGGAGCCACCGAAGGAAAGGCCGATTTCAGCATAGATCCTAAACCATGTCCTCACTGTCGAGCGACTTCTTGGTACACAGGATATATGACTGACAAGGGGTTACGGTAATCGTTTTCGAAAATGGAGTTTCACTGTGACTTTCCCTTTGGTAAATGGAATATTTTGTACCAGATCTTTTTTTATAGTAATGGTGACAGTGTCGAAATACGACTTACTGACGGGCAAATAGTAAAGATTTACAAATTCTCGGTGAACGTGATAGGTGTTTCTACCTTCCTCGTCAGCGTTCGTGGCAGAATCTACTTTGAAAGGAATGACACGCAGTAACAGTACGGAGGTATGTCCCATCACGTTGTACTCCACCACATTGGAGTACACAAAGATTAAATTCAGTCCTTGGTTCATTTCTACAGGGAATCGAGAATATTTCGGAAAATCCAAGTTGCCGGTAACGGCTGGTATTTCGTTTTTAATCTTGATCAACTTGGGGTCTCCACCCAAAATGTCATACAATTCAGGACAAAATGTAATGGCCAATACTTTGTCCTCTGAAAATTTGATCAGCTAGCGACGAGCGATTTTATGGTACTCGAGGGTCACATTTTTCTGGTTTTCTCCAAGGCTTTGCCAAACACGGTATTGAATTTGGTAGCAGTTGTGTTCACCAAATGTTGACCGCTAAAATAATAGCCTTCAGGAATGGTCAACAAATAGGCGAACCGTTTAGTTTTGGGGTCTTGTGTTTTCAGAGTCACTTGCAGTCGTGCGTTCATCCAAGCTTTGTTGCACTTGCTCGTCATGAACTTCCACCTTAAAAGTGTTTTGATTTGGAAGGATATTTAGGATTTGTGTAGGGTGAATCATTTCCACTAAAGCCATATCCCAATGGGCTTCGTGATCCAATTGGATGGCCTGAGGTAATTTGGCCGTGTAACAGCATAACGTATTGTGGAGAAACACCTCCATGGAACTGTCAGTGAGTAACGTTAAGTAAAATTGGTTATTCATAATTCCTGAGTTCTACTGTCCGAGGGGTCGCTGGAGGTCAGAGGAGTGTCTAAAAGAGGATTGTTATGGTGACTGTTGGAAGAGGGACTGACAATGGATGCGAGGCTCCCGTTGTTGTTCCCGTTAGAGGAATATTTCAGGGACGGATTGGGGAGAGGGTAACCGATGAAACTGCTGAGTAATATGGTCCACAATTGTTTGTCTTCTTGTTGCAAACTCAAATTGGCAATGGCAGCACCGATGACACAATACACCACAAATATCTGGCAGAAAAAGACGATTTGCGTTTTAGGCACACGTTCTCAACACCACACCCATAAGAGTTGCTTTTATAGATCTTGCAGAGAAGAACTGGGAAAGGAGTGGTCACGGTAGCGGTTGAGGCTGTGTTAAAGGGCATGATGGTCACTTCTTTTTATAGTCGATGATTTGCGAAGCGTCCATCCAAGAGTTAAAACTGGAAGGATATCCTTTCCAACGTACTTTGACTTCTTTGACACGTCGTTTTCCCACTTTACGAGTTCTTCGATCGAGAATGCTTTCGATCTCGTAAACTTCGTAATCTTTTTTGGTCACACGTTGTAACTCGGGGAAATAAAACATTCCTTTTAACACTTCCTCGTTCATGTCTTCCAATTTATAGACGGGAGGATAACGGCCACGCACTCGTTCAGTGACACGTAACAATTCGGTGGTCCAGTTGGGTAAGTAACCTTTGTCGGAAGTGCATTTGGTTTTGCCAATGCGCACCCAATCTCCTGCTGGCAACATTCCACCTTTGTTAGGGACAGTCACCGTCGGGGACGTACCAAACAGGCGCCCGAAGACGGTCACTTCGTTTTCAGCAGTCACTTCTTTGGGGGCACGCCCGATGCTCCGATGGTATTATTGGTTGTACGCTTGGACTAGGTGCGGCAAGTCGTCAATGTACTTGAGAGTGTGTTGATGCGTAAAATATTTCCACATGCGTTCTTTCAAGGTGCGTTGAAAACGTTCCACGATGATAGCTTTGGTTTCAGGATTCTCGGTGGTGGAAAAATCAAGGTGTTGCTTCAATTCTTTTTGGAAAGCTTGGTTCAAAAATTCGGTGCCTTTATCGGTTTGCCATCGAAGAGGGTGACGCCGACTTTCCTTCAACACCGGCTGGAGGGCTCGCACTAACTCACTGCTCGATTTGGAAGTCAATGGCACGACCCAAGGAAATTTGGAAAAGACGTCGATGACACAAAAGAAATATTTGTAGCCACGATTGTAGGTAGCCAAAGGAGAGACATCGGCTAAATCGGCTTGCCATTGATGATCGATGGCCTCTAATCGGGTGCATCTTCTGGAAAATTTTTGTCGAATGGGTTTGTGTAAGGTGTGCGTGGCTTGTTCTTGTAACCAGCGTTGCACTTGAGGTAAACGGACACTTTTCAGTCTTGTTTTGGCAGCACGATACAATTTCTGAACTCCTCCGTAACCTGCAGGATGGGATGCATCGTAGTAAATGTTGGCTAACACCTTCTCCATTTTTTAATAAGTTATCCACTCTTCGCTGATGCTACTCTGGAATGTACGATGGGGTGGTTTAGAAACGGCTTTACATGTCCGATGTGCCACGGGAGTAGTAGTCGAGTGTGGCAGTGGTGGTGGTGGTGGAGATGGCGGTAATGGAATGGTTTGGTCTTCTTTTCTTTTTTTACTTCTGTTTTCCCTTCTTTCTTTTCGGCTTCTGTCGAAGGAGGAGTGGACATCATCTTTTTAACCCAACCTTTAAGTTCTTCTCGTTGGGGTGTAGTGGATGGGGTCAACAAGGACGCTGCAATCTCAATAGAGATAGGAGCTGCTGACGGTGTTTGAAAGACTTCTCGTACCTCTTCTTCCTCAGGCATCATGTGGGGCTGAATCTGTCTTGACCACTGGGGGTGGTTGTAGTGGTGGTGGTGGACTTTTCATCAGAGTCTTAAAATCTTTCAATTGGGTAGAGCTGTTTCGTCTAAAGCTTATTGGTCAAAAAGTTGCAGTCGTTGCAACAATTGACCGTACCGTTGCGATTTTTCTGTTTCTGACAAATCGCTGAGATCCATTAACGATTGCAATTCGTGTTGTAACTGGGACATCTCGGTCAAATCAGGACTGGGAAGTAAATGCGGGGTCCGTTGTTCTTGCCAACGATGGTATTCCATCCATCATTTGTAAGACACTAAAGTCAGTTTTCTTCTTTTCATCGGATTTCAATGATCACGTCTGAGATCTTTTGATTTCAGACAATCCTTGTATCTTCTTGGACCTTTTTATCTTCATCCCAGAATTCTTCCCATCGTTCCCAATACTCCTTTCAGAAAGGGTCCTGCTATTGTTCCCAGCAATGGTCTTAACAGGGGTAAAATTCCTCCGCGTTGCACCAACATCTTTTTCTTTTGACGAATCGGTATTTTCTTTTTGACCATTTGGCGAAGAACGTGTCGATGTTTGGCTAAGCATTCTTTCTGATGTTTAGACAAAGGTATCGTGCCTTTCAAGACATTCAGACAACATTCGCTGACGGTATCGATGACGTCTTTAGAGGCGGTTTGAATGACTTGTTTTCGCATGGGTGGAGGAGCTTTGGACAGGCAGGACAACTTGTCCCAATGTTTGGCTAAACGAGGAGACAGTCCTTTCTTTTTCCTTTTCCTTTTTGGACGGAAGAACGACGATGGTGACGGGGTGCACGTCTTTGAGGGGACATCTTTGGGCGTTCAGGAGCACAAAAATACTGAACCTATCGTTTACCTCAAGTCTTTTTGTACTGGAATGCGACGCCACTGATTGTCGGCTAGTAGTATCATTTTCATGGCAGGCATCACGCGTCGTTGAGGGATTCGCAACGGACTCAATCGGTACAGTTCTTGCTTGGATAAATCCAGTAAACTCTTTAACATGCCTGATTTCTCTTGGACTTTGATTTTGGGGGCAGGTACTTTTTGAGCAGCGACCACTGCCGCTAAAGAGGAATAGGGTGTCAACCCTGGAGGAGACGTTTTTGGAGACGCGGGTTTCCAATATTTCATCAAATTAGGAAAGACACGTGTCAAATCGGTTTTGGCAGACATCACCAGCAACGGAGAGGTGGAAGAACCTGAGGCTGCTGGAGACGCAGTCACCGTTGCGGCAGGTCGTGGTTTGCGAATGTAAGGATGCGTCCTGGCTGCAGTGACTCTCTTGCGGGTAGAGGCTGTTTTCTGTTGGCTTTTCTTTTTCTTTTTCTGAGGCTGTGACCTGGTCTTGACACTGTTGCTCTTTTTCTTTTTCTTCTGGGTACGTCGGGGAGTGGCGTTTTTTTTTTTTTGTGGAAGGACTTTGGGAGCATTATGATCCTATTTAAAGAGGGAACGAATGATGACAGCTTCTAGTGAACCGCTACCTCCAGGTTTCAAAATGATATGCTTTTTGGTTTGAGTGTCGATGCGAGGATCGGCCAGTTGCGTCAAGGCTACTTTGTTTCTGTCAAAAAAAGGTTTGGTTTGATGTGGAATGTGAATGATGCCGTGCTGTAATTGACGTACTGTCACCGTAAACCATCGTAAGATTTGTTTGAGACTGGTTTCTAAGACACGAGCACGTATTTGTGGATTTTTTCGCGACTGATCCCGTACAAGGCACGAATCAATTTGACGGGAAGATGAGACTGAAGGGACGTCATGTTGACGATGTGTGAGACAGACCCAAAGTGACAGAGGTTTTTATAGACTTTTTTTGGTTGTTGTTAAGTCTACGTCGGGGACATGTACACGACAGGCCCTCCGTCTTGGCACCAGTGGTGAAACAGATGGGTTCGAAATCGCAAATAATCGGGGTGGGGTGGGTGGGTTTTAAATCCACGAGTAAATAAGGTGTGGGGTTTGAGTGGCCAAGGCGTTCCTAACTGTTTGGCTAAGACTTGCACTTGCGATTTATCTCTAGGGCTTTTAAACAAGACCACGTAATAAGCATTGAGACTGATGGTGCGATGGGCTTTACTTTGTTGAAACAAATTTTGGGTGATGTAAATGACACTGGCATTACGATGATGCCCTTTGCGCGTAAACCACAGTTTAATTTCTTCTTCGTCTTCTCCTAACATGTCGTCGAAGATGACCAGATGGATTTGACTAGGGTCAGAAACGATCCCGTCGTCTTCGCCAGGAATGCCTTCCACAAACACGATGGAATCGCCTTGACTTTCTCGCAGAAGGTTGTACGCCGATTGCCACTCTTTGTAACACCACACGGTCCGTTGAGGTGGACGATCGATCAAATGATGTTTATCATCGATCAAACGTTTGACAAATTCGGTTTTGCCTGAACCGCTAGGTCCGGCAATGAGCATGCTAAAGGGATGGCGAAGATACAAGGCCTCCCAACTAGCACGATCCAAGTATTCGTCGATGACTTTGAAAGTGGAGGAAGATGTAGCAGGGACAGCAGGGGTAGCCATAGTAGTGTAGGGAATGCCACTTTTCACACGGAGACAGAGAAGACAATAGTTTTTATACTTTTTTCAGGACACGTTTATTGCCATCTTTAAATGTGAACAACACGAAAGACAAAAATACATAAAAACCAAATGGTTAAGACATGAATAAAATACACATCAAAACGATCAAAGTGGAATATAAACAAGTCTCTGTACAACATTTTTGGTAATCAAGGTATGGTGTCCTAGGGATAGTGTAAAATGTTCTTAGAGTCTCTAAATTGGGCACAGTCACACAGGAGTCTTCCTGGAATGGCCTTTCGGGAATGCCGATGGCAGTCCTGTCCTGAAGAGAGTGGTTTTCCTCGGTGACGGGTTGCTCTTCTTCTGGTACTGTCACTAACACAGGTTTAAAAGTTATTTTTTTCACTGAACGTTTTAATATTTCAGGATGACAAATCTTGGGCATAGTGACACTTCTTTTGTCCAAGCCTCGAAACCCCAACTTTTCCAGTCACGTACATCTTTCCAATGAGGGTGTAAGTCATAAGCTACACACACACATCATCGTACACATCTTCAGTACCTAAAAGTTGACGAATCTTGTTTTCCTGTAAAGGTCGAGAAATATCGAGATGAAAGCGCAAAGCTTTTAACAGAATTAGTCTCTAGTGTACATTTAAAGGGACCACTTTCATGTTTTGGTTGGTATGTACGGTTCGTAAAGAGTCCACAAGGAATCGGCTGGCAAACGAAATCCCAGATAGCAAGTCATTAAGACCACACGTCGACCCAAATTCAATGGACACAGGTCTCGTAAAATGCGATGGTAATCCTCCACTGTCTGAATACTGTCATTGATTTCCTTCCACGAAGTCTGTTGTATCACGAATGATAAAGGCCATGGCATGGTACCCCGTTTTTATACCCTCTTTGGTGTGAGGTAATAAGTGTACTTTTTGAACAGCATCGGTTTTATTTTAGCACCGCACCAAAAATGTTTATTCACTAACTCACATACCACACGTCGTACAGAAGTTTCCTCTTGAACCAAGAATAGTTGGCGTAAAATATTTTTGGTAATCCTCTAACTCTTCTTCTGGAGTTCGGTGTATTAGGATGATCTTGTAAGTAAAATGAGTGGCATCTAAAACTTTATGAATCTCTCGTGATTCATCGATGTCCGACCATTGGAAAGCTTTCATCAGAATCAATCCTCTTATAGCATTTAGGTACCAGTGGTGCCAACATCGGTGACGTAACGGATGCAATTGTTCTTTGCGTTGGACTTGTATTTTGACCAACTCTCGGTAAATGTGTTCTTTCAACTCCACAGGCAAACCACCAATGTTCTCTTGTAAAGTATCCATGACCATGTCAGTCAAACACTTTTCCAGAGCGAAAGTGACGGATGTAGTGAATAATTTCTGGCCATTCCATTCCAGGAAATGGTCAACAATGACATTAAAATCTTCTGATGTAAATGGTCTAAAGCGGAATAGTCGGAAGAACGCACACTTGATTCAGAGAAATCTGACTTGTTCGTTGACGTGTGTCAATTTCTTCTTGTGAATTTCTAGACATAAAAGTTCCTCAGTCACCAATTGAGATTTTGCTCTGACGAGTCCCAGCCAAATTTCCTTGTAGATCTTCTCTTGCAATTCGTTTGGTAATCTTTGAATGTTATTTTCTAAATGGGGTTTAAATACTTGTCTAGGTGTTGTCCAACGTTTGACTCCTAACCAAGCTGGTTTCCTAAACGACATAGTATGCCGTTTCAATGACTAGATCCCACTAAAGGTAGGTAGTGACAATCTGGAGACCATCGAGCATGTTCCAAATAAGCGGAATCTTTCTGTTCCTGCTGGTGAAGTGACACACCGCAACTATCCTCTTCGCCCAAGTAGATAAATCCGGCTCTGGCTAATTCTTCGGGGGTAGGTTCTGCCAGATATTTTGGCTATTTTCCTTGGAAGGTTTGGAATCGACTTTCAGAGTTGCAGTATTCAGGAAAACGCACTGGGAACAAATATTCGTCTTTCACAGGTTCATTTCGGTGAGGGTATGGTGAAATCCGCAGGAGTTTGCTCAGTTTTGGATGACATCTGTAGGGTGGTAGCCGCATGGTTTCATGATGACATCCACCATGAAAACCAGTAAAGTGAAAAGGTGTACGATGACGAGTGGCATTGCTTTCGCATCTATCAGGTTTGACACTCACAGCATCACTTTCCATGGTAGGTATAGTCATGGCAAAGTTCCCATGGTGTGATACTGAATCGCTGAGGTCACATCGTACGGCATCCCTGCCATCGCAAGGTACAGCATCGTACTCGAGTTTCTCGTTGGACTTGAGTCTTAATACTTGCTGTTTGAAAAGATTCATCTTTCTCGCTTGGTGTTGGTAGTTACAATGAACTATCGGTCTTGGACGTTTTCCCTTTTCATATGCTGGCCAATATCGGCGTGACCGTACGGTAAAGTAAAGTTTTTGGGAAGCCGTACTCGCTTCTGGTACACGATTTGATAGACTTTTTCCAAGGGCCGACTGACGATTTGGTGTGTGGGTAAACGTACAATCTTGTGCGGTCGTAGGTGGTCACTTTAAAGTTTACATTTCTTCTCCAGACTGCAAGGCTTCTTTCAATACGGCAAAGTTCACCACTCGACTGGTGCAATAATTGAGAATCAATCCTTTCATTTTACACTCCGCGTGCACTTCTCTTTGGGGATCCCGGTAATCTTAGTCGTAATTTTTGGGACCGCCACTTGCAAAAGTTAGAATCTTGTCGTCTGGGTGCTCTTCCGTCCAGGTTCCTAAACGGTCTCCTTCGATATCAAGGTAACGTTGACCTAGTCGATCGATGTAGATGCAACTGTCCGTGTCAAAATACAGCACACGACCCCTTAACTGGTGTAACGCATCGTACAATTTTAAGCGAGCATGGGCTGTCACGTAGGCCGCAATGATGACATTTCCAAATTCGTCGGCTTCTACAAAATCCGGTTCTTCTTCGTAAGTTACTAAGATCAAGTCCTCACGAACGACGTCCACGTGTTTCATGTATTTGGTTTTGTCGTGAATCATCTGGAAGTAGCGGGAAGGTTCTGTCAAATATTCCGTCTTGGGTAAACACGGTCGTTGTGCCATTTTACCCCTCAAACAGTTCAACATCACTTTGGCAAACGATCGTCTTCCTTCGTTTTTCTCCACGTTGTCTAAAGTGATACCTTCCTGCTCCCAGTATATCTCTTTGAATTTCTTTTGGTCTTCTGGAGTCTGGCACCAGGAGGGATAGCTAATGGCTTCTTGTTTCAGTTTCAAAAAGGCATCCACGTAGTCTGCGAAAATGTCTTTCTGAGTCTCGTCGCCCTTGTGGTATTTTTCTGTCTTGGGAGAGTAGTAAATGTACAATTCTAAAAGTTGGTATCCCAGGTCCACAGTTTTGAACAATTCCACGCTGACCCACGTTTCTGTCAAGGCGCGTTCTTCCTGGGTGTGCTGACAAGGTCGGTCCTGGTTGCACATTTCGGCACAAGTACGAAACAAGGGAAATATTAGTTTTCCTTGGTAATGGTGAGGTAAAACGGGATGGAACAAGTCCGTGGGAGGCAAGACTTTGCGCTTAATCAATCCTTTGCATTCTCGAATGTTGTCCAGGTCGATATAGATTTGCACACGTATGGATACAACGAACACACGTCCAAGTATTTGATTTCTTCTCATTTCTCCTCGTCGGCTTGGTACAGCAAACAGGTGGCATTCGTCCGTCCTCCGTACAAACTGTTCCACGGGTTCAGTGGGTCCACCAACTTGTAACTTTCCACGATGCGTTTAAACTCGGGATCGGTTTTGAATGGGTGATCGTACTCGTGTTCCCACATTTCCACCACTTGGTATCCTTGCTGTTCTAACTTCAAGCGACGCTGGCAAGTCACCTGGTACAAGTCTTCCATTGTCAGTTGTAAAAATTGATTTGTAGTGTCACGTTGAGGGTAACAGATGGGACATCCGTGAAATAAGCACCCGTTAAACTTGTACACGATCTTGGGGTTTTCTAAGTCCCAGCCATCAGCCGAATACGTTCCGATGGTCTTTTCGCCTCCTCCGTTGCGGGCGTGTTGGATCCATTTGTCTTCCTTGTCGCACAAGTAATGTAACCAGCGTAGGGCTTTCACCGAGTATTGACGTTTGACAAAGTTCGTCATCTGAGGACGTATGACAGCCAGGGAGTTTTCTGGCATGAATCGCTGACGGTACACTAAGGAACACGATTTGGCATTGATGCAGGCTTCTTTCAAAAGGTCGATCCCTCTGTACTCCATGAACAGTTGTCGAGATTTTCCACAGCAACGCCGTAAAATGTCCACGTCGGAACGACAATACTTTAACATTTCTTCCTGAAAGTCGAAGGGGTCCGAGACGTGAGTCTGGTACTATGCGTAGAAAGCTTCACGTTGTTCGGTACGCATGTTGTCGGGGTCGTAGTAGTGAACCTCAGGCAAATGGGGTAGAACGGCATTTTGATTGGCTTCGGTATTGAAAAAGTGCGGCAAATAGCCTTTGGCCATTTCTGTCATTCGAAACGGTTTAGGCATTCGACTCAAATGCATGGCCAAGTAACTCATCGAGTCTTTAAACTGCACTTGGCCCACTTGCATGGAAATGATCTTGGCTCCGTTCAAAGTCACTTTAGGACGTTCGGTACTTTTTTTCGTATAGTATCTGAGAAGAAATTGCCCATTGTGAGCCATCACTGTGGCATGGCAATGGCAACCTCCGTAACGTTCGATGTCCTCTTGACTCCACGTTTCGTCGATAGGGTCTAAGATCCAGTGGGCAAAATCGGTCAGTGTGTTTGTTCCACGAAAGATTTTTTCACGTACTCCATGAATCTTGCTACAGTGAGGGCAATGCCTAAAGATAGGCTCTTGGATGTACTTCTCGCACGCTCGGTGAGCCACGCAGAAATTAGGAATGTGAATGCCGGTCTCTTGTTGCATGCATTCGAAATCGAAAAAGATGAAATTCCCTTTCTTCTGGTCATCTTCCTTTTCATGTTTGGAATGGTATTTCTGAATGTAGCATTCGTGTTTCAAGTCCACGATTTGGTGACAAATGTGACATCGCTTCTTTCCTGAACATACGTGCGCCTTGGCATTATTGATACGTATGCCTTGTCCACAAGTAGGGCACAATCTCAGCAGCTGACAAGTACTTTTCTGCTGTGAACCTTGCGTTTTCAGGTGTTGTTGGTAACAGGTTAGACTTACAAAAGTGCGCTGACAAGCAGGGCAATGCACTAGTGGTTGTCCTTCGTCCAGAATGGGTTTAGAGGCCAAACATCCTGAGCATTTCGATCCGTAATGCTTGTATTGCTCTCGATTATTATAGCCATAGTCACATTTCTCACAGTAATAACTGTATCCCAGGAATGGGGGTATACTGGTTATGGTATCGAAATGTTAATCGTGAAGGTAGACGTGAAATGTATTTTCCTTCTTTGAAATTTTTGCCTCGAAACAACAGAGGTCCGCGCACTTCTTGAGGGTGTACTTTCAAGGTGTAGTGCGGAGCCAAGACGTCTTGCAATTTTTGCATTTTAGGAATGCCATAGGGTGTGTCTTTGGATATCCCCGCTTGCTGTAACAGGAGTTCTGCTTCTCTTCGTTGTTTCGTTCGGTTCGATTTTCGAATGTTCTCCCTGTCTATTTTCCATCCTACCGTGTCGTTCTTGTCTGCATAAGTTCGTCCCATCACCACGGCACGTGCTTAAAACATCTTGTCTTGAGTGTTGTTAATTTGAATGATGCTGCGCTTGATGCTACAAAGATCGTCCAGCAACAACACCTTCTTGCGTCCTGTCCCTTGGAGAAGAGATACGTGGGTCATGAACAGTGTCGCTTTTCCATCGGTGATGTGAAACTTGTCGTTGGATTGCTGTACGTGTTGAATCCTATCGATGACTGTGGAAGGTGTCAATTCTGCCGGGCTGCTAAACTCGATCCAAACGGGGGATTTCAAACTGTCGTGATGAATGGAAAGTCTCAAGCGGTCGTCTTCTTTGGCTTCACATTGTTGTTTCAGTGTGGTTAACAAAGAATCCCACACATTAGTGATGAACTCTTCTGCTTTCTCCAGCGGTACGTCGGACTTGAAATCTTTAAACTTCACCGTGTACGAGTAGGCCGTGGTTCTAAATTTTCTAGAGGAGCGCTTGTCCGTCTCTCGAATGTGGAAGTACTTTTCAGGGTTTACTGGTGTTGATGACGGACTTTGGTTTGGTGTAGAATCTGGGGGTCTGGATTCTGGTTCACTCATGTCATATTCAAAATCGTTGGCATGAATTTGAGCCAAGACTTCAGCTACTGTGCGAAGCGATAAGTCACGTTTCTGCCTCTTACTTTCTTCTTCTTTCTTCACGAAATGATGTGATCGTTTCATCTTGACCGCAAAAAGTCAAATGACTACATTTGAAACGCCATGGACACCTTTATATTCATGTCAGGGTCAGTGTATATATAAAGGGCTACTGCCTTCCTTCCCAGTATTCATTTCACTCTCAAGCCTACCAGAACGATGGAAGAACCCAAATAGATCAAACTTCTGATCAGAACTTTGCGAGGTGTCATACGAAAGTTTTCTTCCGACAAGCCGACGGACTACTCACCCTCCTTTCGAGATAAAAGTCAAGATACTTGCTATATCTGTGAGAAGAAAGGACATTGGGCTACAGAATGTCCAGACCGTCAAAAAAGCAAGACAAGTGTTGAAAGTGACAAAAGTCAAGATACCTGTTATCATTGTCAAAGAGAAAGGACATTGGTCTTCAGACTGCCCTAAGAAAGAACAGGAACAGGAGGAAGAAGAAGAAGAAGAGGTGTCCTTGGCAAAGGAAGAACCCCGACACGTCCAGAAAGAGAAGAAAAGAAGACGAGAAAAAAGTGAGGAAGAAGAGGAGGAAAAACCTTTGAAAGTTAAGAAATTCAGAAAACAGTGAGAGAGTGAAAGAAAAAAGACACAGAAGAAGTCCATGAATTTTTTTAAAATGTTGATTTGTGTTGTGACATTAGATTGTAAAATTTGTACCAGAATAGACCAGACAGAAAAACGTAAGTGTCTCCTGGTTTTGATTTTCTAGAATAAGGGCCGACACTCACGCACTCACACACGTACATCATAGGGTAAAAGAGGGATTTTGAGTTTTATTTGATTTAGGCAAAATGAATACTATCTCTTTTCGAAAGAAGTGAGTGGCCCTGAAAAGGACCGTTGGGTGTTTTTTTTTAATTTTTTAAAATTTTTAAAAAAAAAAAACCAAAACAAAACAAACAAAACTAACTCAGGAACGAGAAGCAATCAGCTTTAACTGCCTTAAACCTTTGCCACGGCCAAGGCCAACTTCTGGACCTGCCCCTGTCGATGATTAGGTAGAAATCACTAGGACTGGTATCTCAGGCGTACTAACAGGGTTGGGCTGTTTGGCTCGGGAAGGTGTTTTTCTCTTGGGTCGTAATAAAGAAGTCTGATACATTTGTTTCAGACTCCTTAACTCTGCCAAAATGTCCAGGAGTACCGTTACCATTTGAGTTTCGCTGTTCTCCTTCTCTCCTAGACCTTGTTTCTTCTCTGCTTCTTCTTCTTCCTGTCGTTTCCTTCTTGCCTCTTCTTCTTCTCGCTGTTGCTGTTGCTGTTGAAGGAGAAAAGCTTGTTCTGCTTCTTTCTGCTGTTGTAAAAATTTCTCCAATTCTTCTTTCTATCTCTGTTTAAAATCCTCGACGTGTGGTAAAGAAGGAGAAGGTGGCGAAGGTGCTGGTACCGGAACAAATTCTTGCGAAGAAGAGAGAAAATCCACGAAATCCCAATTAAAATCGACCTCTTCTGGAAGTAAACCTGTGTTGACTTTGGTTACTGCTGTTATGCCATCGCTTCTCGTCGGCACGGCCGGTGCACCCCAATTCATCGTCTTCTTAGTTTCCGTCATGTTTCAAAAAACAATGTCGCATCGATTCACTGCGCACAGACGTTAACGCACCTATATAGGGAATGTGACGTCACAGGTAGCTCTCTTCGGATTGGAAGACAAACTCCGCGAGGTGGCTGAATTTTGTGACACGTAGTTTGGATTGGTGAACAATCTCAATCCGTTTCAATCCGCTCTTCCACTATAAATAAACGCGGTTCACTTAATTCCCTTCACCTGTTCTCGTCACAAAATGTGGACAAACGTTGAATCCTCTACTGTCGTATCGTCGATGCTGTTCCGTACGGACTTACTCATATATGTTAAATCATCATGGACCATCATCCGGATGACCGAGACGAGCGTTTGGAAACGAAGGATCTATGTGGAGAGACAATGCTGTCTGAAGCGAGTCCTCATCTACGGACCAGAGGTTAGACGAAGTTTGAGAAAGAGAAGAAGATCCGTAAGATGCCCTGTATGTTAACGGAATGGTGTTAACAAAAAAGAAACCCAAAGGCCCTTTTCAGGGCCGATCATATGCCTCGAAAAGATTTACTCTTTCTTGCCAAAATTTGTTTTTTTAATCGATTGTATAATTTATGTGTAATGGGGCACTCCATTGCCTCGAAAAGATTTACTCTCTCTTGCCTAAAAATTGTTTTAGTTGTTGCATAATTTTAAATATGATAGATTGATGTTCATCTATCTATTGCTGTGTTATAAATGTCTATGTCTCTACTGTATTAGTCTCTACCTAGGGTAGCGCGTATTCATGTCAGCCACTTGCAACATTGCTGCCAGTGTCCAGTACCGTAACGTCACCCCTCTCCAATTCCCCTTCTTTGCCTTACACAGCCCCAAGGTGTTTTTTCCTATATATCCTCATAGGCTCTATAAATCTTTGCCCCATACAGCCCCAGGGTGTTTTCCTTCTTTGGCCTCATGAGCCCTATACACCCCCACTACACTACTACCGTAGAACAATATCCTGTGCGAAATGTATGGACAATCTTCTGAATTTCTAGTATTTCGTTTCGTATCTAGGAATTCACCTGATGGTGGGGTGGGGGGTATGTCCATGTGACCATAAGAGGAAACACCTTTCCCCCACCCCTTTATGGTAAAAATAGACCGTAGAGGTAAAGAATCCCAAAATGGCCAGAGATAAATAAAGCCAGAAATACATGAAAGATGCAGCCAGAAATATATGAAAGATATAGCCAGAAATACATACGGAAAATCCAAAAGGAAATATAGACCTCACTGAAGGGTACCTCATGCAGGGACCCCATGAAGGCAGAAATTGCAAAAGTGAGAAAACCTCATTGAAGGGTACCCCATGAAGGGACCCCATGAATGAATATAAACTGGCACAAACAAAAATAACTGGCAATGAATTAGCATATAAGCTGGCACAGAAAAAAAGCTCAGCCTCTAAGGTCTATTTTTGTCTTTATGCTGCTGAAAATAATAATAATTAACTAAACACAACGATTGGTTCCCTTTGCGTTATTTTGATTGCTGATATTTTGACTAAAAATATATTCACATTTTATAGCACATAAAAAAACATCATGATATGTCACATATAGTTTATGTTGCTGTTCGTTGGTCATCCCAACGGTTCCATGTATTTTTTTTGCGTCATTTGTTTTCACCCATGTCTGGTCGCCCTCTGGTCGGCTGACCCTCTCCTGGTGCTGAAAGACTGGATATACATGTTTTTGTCTCCGAAGTTAACAGATGCAAAGAGAAATTGAAATTCCTAATACTGAAGATCATATTTAAAACATAAAATTATTAAAATATATGCTTTGTAAATTGGTAGATCATTTCTTTAATTTTGATGTATATATTTGCGAGGAAAATAGTTTAAAATGCATATTTTCAGAGGTCCTTTTCATTTGATTTGATTCTACATACGGGTATTTTGGGGTTTGAAGTTAAAGAGCACTTCTTTATTGGACTGTCGTTCTCACGTTCATGAAGAAAGGTACACCTTTCTGTTTTTATGACACGTACGATACAATTAAAATGGTGTGTCCGACAATACTGGATTGTCTTTCGAACTTTGATGAAGGAAAGGTTAAATTGTAGTACTAGCATAGTGTACCCGTCTGTCATGAAAAAAGCAATGCACACAACAAGAATTTCCTTATTTATATCAATAATCTCAAGTTCCATTTCCGTTTCTGCGCATGCATATAGGGTACGGCCGAGGGGATAGGTGGAAACGTATAAAGCAGTCGTTTCAGAGCCAAACGCACGATCTCTGGAAACCAACTATAATTTGGTTCAGATCGATTGATCTCATACTCTACGGACATTTTTCTTCAGTCAGACATGAATTTTACCGTGTCTGCGTAAATGAATCAGATACTTTATGACGTCGGCTCAAAATAGATTTGTGTAAATTTCCATTATAATTTTAGCAGCAATCTGATTAAAATCAGATCTTCACTGTCTTAGGTGAAGATCTGATAGTGACTGCCTAGGGGTTATGTTCTGGTGACCATTGAATTAGCCAATTAAAATGCAGCTTTCAGAACTCTGAAAGTGAATAAAATCGTTCGGCACACACTGATGCTCTTCAGCATCACTGCCCAGTCTCCCAAACAGAAGATATAATACCTCAACTGATTGGCTGATGCAATTAGCGATTATGGTAACACCATAGGTCACCAAAACATGACATCTAAGCAGTCGCTGTCAGATCTTCACGCAGGACAGTGGATATCTGATTTTAATACAATTTCATTAAGGAGCGACTCTTCAAGAAGCACCGTTTTGTAAATTTTCATAAATTTCAGCTTGAATTTGTTTATTTTTTGTCCAATTCAAAATGTTAAAAAATCGCGAAGCTAAGGTTGTGTTCAGTATAAAAGGACCAAAATCGCGTTGAAAGACGGTTAAATATAGACGAAGGTATGGGTTTTTTCCGTCTAAAAGTAGATTGGCTACGAGTAATATGGTCACATGGCACCTCAATGTGTAATACAAATGAATCCACAAGGGAAACCAGCAAGATTGGCAAAATAGATTTGATACTACATATGTAAATATGGCCTGATTACATGGCCATGACGTTGGTAGGGGTGGGTTTATATAAATTTTAACAGTTTACTTTTCAATAAAAAATGTAATGATCATGAAGACTGTCACCTTCAGATAAAGTACATTTAAATGTCAACGCCAGCCTTTCATTAACAAACTTACTTCTTTTATGGAAAAGTGCAATTTTCATATGTAATGTTACTTTCTTCACGAAAAACTCCCCTTTATACGTTGATGCTTTTTTTCCACGAAGTTCACATTTATTTTTGTGATGAGACTGGACGAAGGGACCAGAGAATGGCGCACATCTTTCCACCCGACTCACAAGTAAATAAGGGCATTGATGCAAGAACTACAAGGTCTCAGCACACAAAGCAAACGAAACATCACCCGGCCATTTCGTCTCCTTTCGCCTCCATATTGTGCAATGTGAACAAATGTAGTTTCAAATATAATTCTTCATGGTAGAGAGTTAAATCCGAGCTTTCATACTCAGCTTGACAGAAAGGACCAAAGATGTTCCGACTGCTTAAATAGCTGCGTCATTCGCAACTTTGAGGTCAATCCATTGTCTATCCAACCTTATAAATAGAGGTGATCCGAATAGATTGCGTTTTTTTTTTTTT
>JAECUM010095446.1:0-31574 GCA_016617855.1 Megalonaias nervosa
ATTAAATTTTATGAATTTTAAATGTCTTGTTTTTATATATTATTTCATGTTCTTATTGTTTTGGAGGTGGGGGGAGTTCTTTATTTTTTTTTTACTTTGTTACCATACTACTGATGGCCACTGTATTTCTATTTTGCCACGGTGATAGAACTATCATGATAGAATTTTTGAGGAATTTTTTATAAAGTGCAATGTTTAGGATTGCAATTTATATTTGTATAATTTTAATCCAGATAATGATTATCAGAATTTTTGTATTTGTATTTTTGTATATGCAATTCAAAATTGTATGCCTTTAATAAAGACTCTGATTCTTAGTATTTTATTACTGTAACATTTTGGCATAGTTAAGATATCTAAATGTGTCAGACTTCTTTAACTCGACCCAAAAGAAAAAGACAATCCCGAGCCACAGATTCCAACCCAGTCATCGCTACCGCTGAGAGACCAGCAACAGCAACAGCGATTACTACCAAATCATCCACAGTAGCAGTTGAAGAGGTATGGCTTGGCCGTTTCAAGTGTAAAAGGCAGTTAAAGTTCACTGTGTCCAGTCCATGAGTTTGTTAAAAGAAAAAAACACCTATCGGTCTTTTCCAGGAACATCTACCTGTCTAGAAAAGTGATACTGCTCAAAGATTGCCAAATCAAGTAAAAATCAAGTCCCTTTCCCTCATCATGTTTGAAAGGTGTGCATGTATGAGAGCATGCGTGTAGGTCTTTGCTATAAAAATCAAGACCAAGAGACACTTAGCATGAATTCGAGGCAATAACAACTGGATTTCACGAACAAGACACACAAAAACTTGAAAACATCTTTAAAATGCTCCTGTTTAAAGAATGCTTCAGTTTGCTCTTCTTTGGACAAACCAACGTTCTGTTTTACTTACACATATCCCTCTGCCATTATGTGTAGGTAGTCGACATCGTCTGATCCAGGGATAATCTTATGAAGGTTTGTGAATACTCAATGCAGAAAGCAAGATTCCCCACAGGACTTTCAAAGTTGCAGCCGAGGACTGTTCTCTTTTGAATAAAGCTGCAATTCCAGCTTTAAAATTTCCATTCCCAGTAAACATACTTTTCTTTCCCTTTCAATATTTTAGCACACTATGACATATAAAATATGTGCGTGTTGTTGTTGCACCAATATATGTCACCAAATAGCGCGACACCCAAGAAGTCGTTCAGATCGGGCCCTCCCATATTCTAAACGAGGTGCTTGTTAAAAATATCTAAATTTTCTCGAGAAAACTATGATCGTGCTGATGAAGTGCGGAAATTTTATTTTAAGATGTTGAAAAGACTAGTAAATTCCCATGAACTGTCCCTTAACCCACCCTTAAAGCGAACATATTACCTGGGTTACTTTTAATTAGTGCTCACTTGGCTTTTATATACATGTGATACTATTGAAGGTCGGACAAAATACCGTTTTGTAATTTATGTGCATTGCAGAAACCATCCAAAACCAGTATAGTACCGGAACTGTTCCAGCTGTCATTGCAATCGGTGCAATAAAAATATGTGGCCGAGTTGGGATTAAATCTAGCATGTATTCACAACAAGTTTTTACTTGATTATTGCATTGTTGTAATATGTATAGTTTAGACCAAATGCATTGTTGTAATATGTATAGTTTACACCAAATGCATTGTTGTAATATGTATGGTTTATACCAAATGCATTGTGGTAATATGTATAGTTTATACCAAATGCATTGTTGTAATATGTAGTTTAGACCAAATGCGGGATGTTATTTAAGGTATTATAAGTAATAAAGGAATCAAATCTGGTCCATGCTGGCTTTTGAGTCTTTCATTAAAAATTGCCAAATTCAGAAGAATTGATACAAGAAATTATTTCAGCAGAAACACTCATGTATTTTAATTTATTATGGTCGTGCTTAATTTCTGTTGTTCAAGATGACTGAAGGTGAAGTTTAATAACTAATCATTGAACTCTCCCTTGTTATTGTAACGTCACCTATAATTCTATATATTTCACAATGAATGACGATTTGCAATCTGATGATATATATATATATATATATATATATATATATATATATATATATATATATATATATATATATATATATATATATATATATATAACATTTCATTTAATACATCCAAAAGATAACTATGTTTTAACTGTCACGATAGCGACCAGTGAAAATTTTCACTGCTTCAGTGGATTAGTGATGGATGGGGTTTTAATGATTCATCGGCAAAGTCACTAACTGCAGTGTTAATTTTGAGCCCTGCTACATGTCTACTGTTGGTAAGTTTTAAGTAACATTTTAAACCTTTCTTGATAATGAGTTATTTAAATTGTGATCAGTAATTTGAAAATGGAGTCGATGTAATATTGAGTGGTCCATAGGGCTTAAATGACTTTTCATATGGTGGCATCATATAGTTAAACCATCGGCACAGTTTTATTATTCCAAAACCATATCATATGCAGGAGGTTCACTATAAATACACCTAAGTCAGAAAGTTCTTCAGACAAATATGCAGCTTATGACGAATCTCCAGCGGGCATTTTAATTGATGATCTCAGGCTTCGGATTTTCCTCAAGCTGTGAGTTTAGAGTTTTTTTATTGGGTTTTTTTTTGGGGGGGGGGTTGCTTCATTGATAACGACACAGTAGTCCGTAGTTAATTATGTTATGGTTGCATATTGTCCATTTCATATAGGATTAGCATGAAGTCTTCTTTGGAAATGTCACACAGTGCCCAAGGTATATGATCTGCAATCACCACCTATCACTACTATCTCCAGGGCTAAAACTAGCAACTGCAATAATTGTTGTCAATAGGCGGATGACACCCACATCAGTGGCCAGAAACATGGCCATTTGTTGCACATTGTTTGTACAAGGCATGCTGCACTATAAATGGAAAAATCTTTGTCCTTGTCGAGCTTTTTCAGGGGAAAGTCTTGTTGATCATCAAAAATCGGTTTAGTGACAGAAGGATTGTGATGTAGATGTTAATTTGATCCGGAGTGAGATTAGCTGTCATTTTGACATTCAAAGCTTAGGCCTACCTATCACCTATGCTTGTGGATAAGATATCAGTTTGCTGCTATTGCTAGAAATAATAGTGTTCAAAATGCCCAACAGTACGCTCACCAACAGTCTCGGGATACCATTCCTTCTGTCTGCAGATATGACTGATATCCGGCTGAACACTTTTATAAATCCAACTCTGTGTCATCTTCTGGTGAGATCAATGATAAAGGTCTGTACATACCCAGAAAGAATGGTTATTACCAAGAACGTTTCTATGGGCAGCCGTCACCGCCAAAATTACATTAATCAAATGATGTAGTGTGAAATCAGATGATTTAACCTAGCAAATGAAACGATATATCCAGATTCAAAATGATGTGGTGTCATATGAAATGATTTAACGAACAAAACCGAATGATGAATTTTGATTCCAAATGACGTGGTATTAAATGAAACGATGTAGTGTGAAATGAAATGATTTAACCCAACAAACGGAATGATGAATTCAGACTCCAAATGATGTTGTGTGATATGAAATAATGTAGCGTGAAATGAAATGATTGAACAAAAAAATAAAAAATAAAAATAATGAATTCAGATTCCAATTGACGGGGTGTTAAATGAAATGATCTGGTATTAAATAAAATGATTTAAAGAACAAAACGTAATGATGATATCTGCTTCCAAATGACGTGGTATTAAATAAAATGATGTACTCTAAAATGAAATTATTTAACTCAACAAATGAAATCATGAATTTAAATTCCAAATGATCTGGTATTAAATAAAATGATTTAAAGAACAAAAGGGATTCATGGATTTTGAATCCAAATGACGTATTATTAAATAAAATTATGAAGTATGAAATGAAATGATTTAACCTAACAAATGAAATGATGAATTCAGATTCCAAATGATGCGGTATTACATGAAATGATTTAAAGAACAAAACGGATTGATGAATTCTGATTCCAAATGATGTGGTATCAAATGAAATAATAGAGTCTAAAATGAAATGATTTAACCCAAAAAATGAAATGATGCATTCAGATTCCAAATGATCTGGCGTTAAGTGAAATGGTCTGAAGAACAGAATGGAATGATCAATCCATATTCCAAATGACGTGGTCTTAAATGAAATGAAACGGTCTGACTCGAAACAGCGTTACAATGTAAATCATCTAGCGTAAATCCAAACGAACACATGGGGTCGCTGTTATCTATGACGTATGAGTTCAGCACGCCCAAACGAATAATCTCCAGGCGTATTTACAGCATTCGGCTGAGATTTTTGCAGACGACATTGGACAGCAAAGGTAAGTGTTTCTTTTCGTATGATATAAACATGAACTATGTTTTCCAATCAGCATAAAGTGACTTTATCCACATTAATGAATGTGCGTGTATATTTTTCTTTTTTAAGTTCTGCCCTGTACTGCGCGAGTTTCCAAGGCTCCAACAAAGCTAGATCTATCAACTAAAGAGATTAAATCTGGATCTTATTTGATCAGTATTAATTACCATGTTTAATGACCTTACGTAGCATACACGCTAAGCCCAAAATTTGTTGCCCGCCACTTTTTGTATATATTACATTACCGGCCGTACGTGCATACGCATTATTCGTCCAAGGTCTATAGGTTATCAATTCTTCTCGCCCCCATATTAGTGTTTGTTTTTTTATTTTCTTTTACCTCCAGGAGAGCGAATATAATTTTTATTAGAATCCCTTATTCACGAGTTTAGTGCATTTGAAACACCCCACTCTGCTATCCAAATGTATTGAATTTTTTTTTTTGGGGTGGGGGGGGTAGTCATATATTTTGAAAGAAATTAATACGTGGACAATAAACATTTGCCCCCTTTGGAGTGTGTTATGACGAAAAAGAAGCACGGATCATGCTTGAATATACCCAAAATTTAGCAAATGATGTTTGAAAATATCAAGGAAAGGCGATTGATTCTATCAGAATTAAAAAAAAACAAAAAACAGCATCAACGATTTTTAAGTGATAGCACGTAGCCCTTAGGGTATAAACTCTCTCTCTCTCTCTCTCTCTCTCTCTCTCTCTCTCTCTCTCTCTCTCTCTCTCATAGAACGGTCTAAGCTTCGGCCTTCTGCTTTCTGTTGACTGCTTGACCAATGCTAGATTTTACCTGCTATCCATCGATTTAAGTAGCATCTATTTGTTATTTATTTGTACCTAGTTCAATTGCCTGTCCTAGGACGGGAGTGATAAAAATAAGTTTCAACATAAAAAAAATAAAAAAGTAAACAAAAAAAAAATAATTAATGGGATGAGCGAGTTTAAAAAATAGTTTGAATTTAAAAATACAAGAAAAGGTATTTTAAAAATTGCGACCTCTTGTTTGGAAGCCTGACACATAGAAAAATAAATGTGGGCATTAATATATTAAAGCTAGCAATTGCTCGTTCTAGGACTGGAGTGATACATTTTCAAGATAAAAATAAAAAAAATTTTAAAAGTAAAGACAAAGTGGGATGAGCGAGTTTAATGGAAAGTTTGAACATAAAAATAGCAAAAAGGTATTTTAAAAATTGGGATTCCGCCTCGAGTTACGAACTCTAGACCTATTGTTTTGCAGCTGGGACACAGATAAATGTGGGTGTTTATATATGAGACTTGGTTAATTGCCCGTCCGAGGACGCGAATATACAACAAAAAAAAAATTAAAATAATTTTTTTAAAAAAAGAGATGAGCGAGTTTAAAAGAAAGTTTGAACATAAAAATACAAACAAGTTTTTAAACAAATGGGATGCCGCCGCGAGTTTCGAAACTGGCGATCTCTTCTTTGGTGGCCCAGGCACATGTGGGTGGTTATACTGAAGATTGTATGCACTCGCGATATTTCCCTGGAGAATGAGAACGCTTTCATGGATAAGAATATGCATTTCTCAAAATTCACTAAAGGATTTACTGTCCATGGAACTGAAAGCTCTTCATTTTGATTTATATTTCGTCATAAGTTTGAAAAATTTCGCGAAAAACTTAAAAACACAGTTTCTTTCTTTCTTTCCATGAAAAGATTTATATAGGAGGAAGGACAGAATCACGAAGATTCCATGTATTAATGTAAATAGTTATTATCGATATGTCTTTATATACGTATGTGTGCGTCTTTTGTGTATTTTTAGGTCAGTCGCTGCTGTCCTGTCACTGTATAGTTTGGAAAGCAGATATCTTTGAGTATGAAGATAATTACATTGTCCGGCAATTTAAAGAATTTATTTTGTCTTACATGCGAAGCAAATTTGAGGCATATGTATCACTTTTCTACTTTGATGTCATTGGCAGTGCGAACAAGAAGAAAATATAATAATAATAATAATAATAATAATAATAATAATGTTATGTCAAAAGTAACAAATTGTCCTGGCCACAACAGCAATGCATTCCAAGACGATGAAACATAAGGTAACTAGGGTGAATGACCCTTGGCTGAATATGTGATAATCTGCTGAATTGCGAAAAAAAAAGATTGACACGTTATGTAATTGTGTCACATACACACAAATATAAAAACCAGTTTCCACAAAAACACTGTACCTCTTCATCAGATATTTTAGTCCAATTTTCTTCGGTTCCCGAAAGTGTTTCAACAGAAGAGGTTGAGGGTATTTTTTTTAATATTTTTTTTTAGCAATGCCTGGTGATCATGAATATATACAATCAGGTTAAGAAATAATGTTCACCAACAAAATAAGCGACCTCCAGCTACATCATCATCATTAACATTAGCAGCGCTATTGTCATTGTTGCCATCACCATGCTATTATATTATTTTAGATAATTCATTTCCTTCTTGTTCGTGCTTTTCTTCTTCTTGTTCTTATAATAATAATAATAATAATAATAATAATAATAATAATAATAATAAAAATAATTAGAAGAAGAAAAAGAAGAAGAACAGGAAGAATAAATAGATAAATTTATTTATTTATTTATTTATTTATTTATTTATTTTTTGCCGTGGTAGCTTCTAACTTTCAGTACTGACTCATTTTAAGATCAACTAATAACAGCGCTCTCTCCAAAAACGTATAATCCTGTCAGTTTCACAGGCTTCCACATATCAAGAAACTCAGTACATATGTTGCTTTATTTCTTATATGTTGCTCACTTCTTGATCAAAGTACATAAAGGAAGTAGTACTTAAGGCATGAAATTGTCTTTGGCTATATTAAAAGTGTATTATCAGTAAATGGTAATAATATATGGCTAACAATGAAGAGACTATGGAAATTAAATATTATATTAAAATAAATAATGTAAAATAAAATAATAATAAAAATAAATTAAAATAAAGTTCTTGAAATGAACATTAACATGGAAGTTTACAAAAGCATATGATCAAAATTGACACGAACCTTGTGCATGGAACATTTGTGCAACGAGTTGTAGCAATTGGCATAATGGTTAAATTATTCTTTTGTAGTTTCTATTTCTGTCCACATTTCATCTTCTTTATCAGCCAAAATTTTAGTCTTTTATCTTCCAATATATAAAACCTAGTACCAAAATAATAACTTTTGTATTTTATATGAATATCTAGTTTGACTGAATTATCAATGTCAGGTAGTTTTATAATTCCATTCCAGTTTTCCATCTTCATATTATTTCTGGTGCGTCTACATTTTTAATAAAATCGACGATGGAACTATTATAGTGACGTATGGTTTTGTAAAGTTCCTCTTAAATTGTGAAAACAGAAAATATTTTACGAGAATCATAGAGACATGATACTGGGATAATTCAGACAGAAGAAAAGAAATTGATTCCATTGCTGTCTTTCTTTCGATGTATGTTTCTTCACTGTATGACTTCCAGATTTGTAAAGTGGTATGTGATGAGCCTTTTGAAAGACAAACGGTCCACATCTTCAAATAGATCAAACAAATCAAAAACGTGGAAAGTGTATCAACAATTATCATCTCTTGATACTTTAAGTTTGGGTCTATATGAAGTGTTACAACTAAATTGTGTTAAACTAAGTAACAGAAACAAGCGAAACCATTAAGTTTAAGAAAAGCTAACGTTGTGCACCATCAACAGTTCAATTATGTCAAGTAAATTCTTGTCCTTCTTCTTCTTCTCATTATTATTATTAGTAGTAGTAGTAGTAGTGAACGTGGTTTTTGTGCTGCTGTTGTCTTTAATTTATTCTCTTCATATTGGTTTATTGCGGTACTGTACATCTAAGAGCTGTTCTCCGCCTTTTTTTCTGACATGCCTGGTGGCACCACAAATTATGTCAGAAAAAAGGCGGAGAACTTGTTGATCCAGGTGGTGCTAAATAGTGACGGTGATTGTATTGTTATTGTTATTCAAGAATAACTCCAGTAGGGATCTATACCTTTTTCATATATTTTATTAAATACAATATGCATATATGTCACCAGTATCGCATGTGCAGGAGCGCACTCAGCAAATATATTATGAAAAGGAGAGTGATAGATGCATTCCAATCAATATGTAAGGTATGTAAAGCAAGTATGACTTAAAACGAGATGAGAATAATGTTAGCGTACGACATGAAATTAATAATACGTATGTATATGAGTGACAATATCATACGTGGTAATGCTTGTAAAAGAATTTTTTTGAAAGTGGATAGACTTAGTTTCTAACGATTCTACGCCCAACTATACATATGATATGTGCCGTAAAAGGACAAATAATGCCAATACAGTTTCTAGCCTATCGATACTACGCTCTATGTCAAATTATAACTTTCTTCTTCCTAAGCCCAAAATGTAATTGTATAAAAAATAGTTTGGCCTTCTTGGGTTCAATCATTTGGAACTGTCTTCCTATATATATATGTTAAAAAAGCATCTTCAGTGCCTTCCTTTCGTCACAGGTGTTTGAAATGAGATTTTATTATATAAAATGTCCCTGGGTGTTCACCCGTGTGTGTGTGTGTGTGTGTGTGTGTGTGTGAATAAAAAAGCTTTCAATCATACATGGTGGTGTACACAATGCTGTGTGTGCTGTGTCCACACTTAATTGTTCCTGTGTATATCAATCCTTATACCTTTTCTGTATGATATATTTCTCAGCTGTATTTTATATATTTGTCTCTACATATGTAGATAACTGAGGACACAAAGAAAATTAGTTTTTGTAGTAATTGTGTCACCCTCATCAAATAAAAACTATTATTATTATTATTATTATTATTATTATTCAATGCAAAGAGAAATTAACATTATAACTAATATATCAAAATCAAGCCGTCTTTTATAGCAATGATTACAATGATCAGCGAATAAATCTCTGAGACAGACTGAGAATGCATTGTATATATTTTTTTTTTAAGATCCTGTTGCTTGTTTGATTGCTATTTAATGTACACTGCTGGTCCTTATCTTTGATGACAATCTTGTGGGAATGTTGCGTCAGGCTCAGGCGTACTTTGGCTTAAACACTAAGATTCCATTGATTCTGAAACTGATTTACTGGCATTTGTGGGGAGTGATACAGCTGTACACAGTTTGTTTTCAGTCTGAGAGAAGGGCGCATTTATATTACATTGTAGGGGGTGTGTTTCATTTCTTTTCATGAGTTGACGTCTATTGCGAAGATAAATGGTGCTATCTTTGGTGCGAACTGTGTATGACCTTTCGCTGTATTTTCTTATTACAACGGCAGGTTCCCAGTTTTGACCTTTCAATTAAACTCGGGCTGATTCCCCTTCTTTAAGTGGTTTAAGTGGTTTTACTTTTATCATTATAATTCTTTGTTTTCTTCTTACGAAGTGTAATTTTCTTTTTGACCTCAGCGGTGATGGGTGTTTGGGGAATTAATTTTTAGCGGGTTGTTGGGAGAATTGATCTGAGCTGTCTCCCCATCAACAATTCTGCTGGTGAGAACGCGATATCAAGAGCAGTTGCTCGATACTCTAATATGCCTATAAGTGGTTCTCTGCCCATCGGCTTTTGCTTGTGAGAGAATTCTCTTTACAGTTTATATGTACACCTAACTGTCCTGCACCATATATAGGAATACTAAAGCATATTCGAGTTTGTATTAACATACTTAAGATAGCAAAACATATATTTCATTTTACATTGACTAGTCCAGCTGGTAAGTGTGGACAACTGCGCTTCGCAAGCACAAAAGGTTATTTGAACATTTTTACTATGTTACCTGAAACTTCATCTAATGTTGAGGGTGGATCTGGGACAGATCGCAAAAGAAATGAAAAAGTGACAAATAAACAGTTGCATCCTCATAAGCGTTTCATGAAGAAAAAAAAAAAAAACGGCACGGATGGTGAGAGGCATTAATTGAATTACAGTAAATCATCGAATTTGATAAACTCTGCTTCTTTTTGCCTTTTCCTCACATTGCAAGATTATTTTTGGTACTTCGTCATAGCGATACAAGAGGTTTGGAGCATGATGACGCAAATAAAATAAAGTGCATTCACCAGTAACACACCATGGCATCCAACTTGGGTTGATCCGATGGTAGGAATCGAACCTAGATTCCGTTAGACCGGTATATGCCGGTTTTTACCGGTAAAACTTGTCGCTGTACGGGAACAAAATGGGTTTGTCAGTAATCAGGTACAGACAAACTGTAAAAATAAATGCTTGAAGTCATGACAGTTAACTGTCTCAACATCAATCTTTAAACAGCCAATCTATTCTTTGCATGCGATGGTACTCCCCACCCACTTTGATCAGTGATTGACAATAACAGCACAGCACCAGAAGAAGAGTCGGCTAATCTCTTTGATCCATTAAGGTGGCGTAATTATATATATATATAAATTATGGTTACATACGGTGTAAATCTGCCTCCCGAAACTTTTACTATAAACTACTTATAGTAATGGCTGGAGTTTCTATGGTTATCAAATTACTGACACATAGTATTGGATTGCAGCTGGAACTTTACAAGCGAGGGAGCTTCAACGTCAGTTTTATTATGTGTCGTTGCTGTCAAAACAATGCGAGACTAATTGCTGCTGCGCGAAACAATTGCAATAACACAGGATACAACATCTGTCTATGTCATTTACGGTCCCTTGATAATAGATATACCGTATATAATCATAGAAGTGGTGTCTTCTTTCATAACCCCCCCCCCCCAAAAAAAACAAATGGATATGATAAAACTGGAAAATACAAATATGAAAATGACAGTTTAGCTGTTAAAAGCAATACAGGAAATTGATCATGGAGTTGAGCTAATTATGAGACATATTAGGTGCCTATACCAGATGTTGTGGCATAACTAAAGCCCCCGCGGCCCCTGCAGTGTTGTTGTGGGGGGGGGTGGCAAATTTGTACACGGTATGGGGTGCGGGTCATTTTTCATATTTCGATTTTCAGGAGGGCCCACACTTTTTGAAGTTACGACTCAGAGCAGGTGAAATAACAAAACAGCATTTAATATTACTATGACTTCACTTAAATAAATGTCCCTAAAGTTTGGTAACTCTGACAGCTACCTTAACCATCAGCCTCGCACCACGTAGGCACAGGGTAGTTTTGGCCTTCTAGGGGTGAAAGAACGAAATCTCGAATGATGATAAAGCTCTGATAACAGTATGGGAGTATTCAACGAAAATATTCAAGTTGATATTGCAAAATTATTTCCCGTTTCTACTGGTACAATTGAATATTTTTTAAAGAGAATTCTTTTTTTTTTACTTGTTTAATTATATGCAGATTCCTTCCCGTGTGCAACTTTATCACTGATAACTGATAAGGTTTTATCTCTTTTTGTCGAAGGCAATATTTATTTTAGATCCAATCGAAAGTCTCGGTAATCAATACTTATTTTAATAGTCAACCAATCTGATGAAAATCGATATTCACTTATAACACTGTATGTAAGAAATCTCGATTTTGCTCAGACTGGGTAGCTAAACAACAAGCATTCAAAATAGTCTGGAGTTATCTTTTTAACAATCTTGTGATTCAAAAGTGATATTTTAAATATAAAATATGAAAGTGATTAAATATGTTGAATTAATTAGGAAAGAATACCGTAATATTTAACCTTTCTCACATTTATTAATTCGTTGTTTAAGGAAAAAGGCTTTATCCACATGTAATAGCTTGACTGCTTGCAATAGAATGTGTAATTTTTTAACCATTTAAACATTTTATCATTTCCAGTTCATTGCCACTTCAATTCTTCACAATTCCTTGTGTATGACTGAAATGACAAATGAAAGCAATCGATGCTAAAGACAGTATTGCTATTTCTGATAATGGAGTACTTTTGAATTCCGTTTCACTCTGATGATATATGTTACCCCAAAAATGTATTCTGGCTCAGCAAGATTGGTGTCGTCAGTAAACTTTATCATGGAAGAATTGAGAAAGTGTAAAGAGCGCATGTCAAATAGGATGGAAGCAGAGAACATTATAAGGACTCAGGTACGTGACATTGAGATTTTAATGGAGGACTTCTTCCAGGATGCATCAGTGCCTGTCGAAGTGATTGAGCTACTTGGACAAGCTCGTAGTATCCTTTACAAAACCGATATCAATTCTATGCCAGTCAGCGAAGACCAGTACAGAGCCTCGCAAGTCTATACTGGGCATAGGGGCAGACCTCTTTGGGACATAAGAAAGGAACAACTACAATTTTTCATCGGTAATGCTATAACTCAACTGACACACTTACGTACTATATATTATATTTTACATGTTCCATTGTTATTCCCAAACACATAAAGCATTGTTTACTTCTTCCATTTTCATTATTTTTCTGATGTTCACCTACAATATTTGATAATGCTTCCGTAAGAAGCAAATCATCGGGAAGTCATTTTAAAGCGTTGATAGTGTTCCAAATTGTAATACATGACATATTTTCTTGAGTATTATTATCTGTCCGTCCAGCTAAATGCTTTCTTTTTCCTGAAATATTATAAGGTATCGGGACTGAAACTGTTTATGGAACAACACTTAGGAATAGTAAATGTTAACCATCTATTAGCTAATGCCGCTGAGTATAGTATTTGCACACCATCCCGTTTGTTTGTACCCCCTTACAAATTTTAAACACGAAGAGTATCAAGGACATAAAATGCACAAAACTAAGTCATTTCATTAATTGATTTATAATTTCTAACTTACAGTTGACAATAGGTCCCTAACACTGTCGACTTATTGGCATTTCAGCCAATAAAAGCTCTCTATATAAACAAGCAACAGATTGCTCACTGTCCTTTTCTGGTTTATAGAACAGTCCATTCCAGTAAAAAATGTCTATTTTTAATATTTCCTGAACAAATTGAGCAAATAAAAAAAGAACAAACTCTTGTATACACGTGTAAGAGACATGTAACACCAAAATTTCCGGAATTACTGAAGATTATATAAGACGGTGAACTACATTACCCCTGTTGCTTAAAAACATAGACTTGCCCATGCAAATATGGGGACCATGTTACTTAAGAAACTCCAATTTGATTCGAAACGCCAACAAAATGACAGTGTTTGGGACTCCCTGGTGACAATCAGGTTAGAAATAATGAATCAATCAATGAAATGACCAAGTTTTGCGAATTTTTCCTTTTGCTGATGCCTTTTCGTTTTAAAATTGGTGTGTGTGTGTGTGTGTATGTTGTTGTTGGGGGGTGGGGTGTTACAAATAAATGGGAGGATGTGCAAATATTATAGTCTTTAAAGAACCATTTATTGAAATTTAATATATAGTACTGTCAAAGACTTCAAATGATATTCTACAATCTACACTTTTACCACCGTACATTTTCAAAGAAATTGTGTTTTCTTTGGTTTGTTGCATGATTCATTATTTCACATTATACGTGGTGTTTTAGACATTACTAGCCGATATGCATTCTCTCTAGTATGTCCACATAACATAAACCTTTATATGGAAAATCTTTCTCGTGCTTTCGGAAAATTATTTGTAACCAAGTCTTTATTAATTTTCTCCAGAAAATTACTTCACATCAGGAGAACTGTAGAGCGGAGACTAGCAAACTTCGGCTTGACTCATAGGGTACGATTCAGTGATATAAGAGATAATGAGCTAATATCGATGGTACATTCAATAATCAACAACTTTCCTCGTTCAGGTAAGAGTTCTTTTTCTTCAACTAAATGACTCCTCTATGTACAGTGAAACAGATGTAATTTATGCTCATTGATGTATATATTGTTATACATTTATAAGTTTTGAAATTTGTATTGGGGTGGGGCTTTGGTTTTCCCCAACTGTTTTTAAAGATCAGTTAATGACCCGGACTTTGTAATGACTTTGGTCATTTTCCATACAGTGACTTTGCCCAACATAGCCCAATCGCCGACTAAAAGGGATATTTCGGCATGGGGCTCAAACTGTAGACAATAACTGACGTATGTGAAAAAAAAAACAAAAAAACTCATTTTCAATTGCAACAAGAATGGTAGTTAAACAGGTGGAAACATAAGCAGCGCTTTCATAAACTGTGACGAAATCATTAAACTGCCGGGGATTGACATAGACTACCAACTGCAATTCGATTTGCATCTTTGTGGGAAAGCTTTAAGGCACTTGACTGTCTTGGAACGTATTGAAACGTATTGGTCCAAAGTTAATTGGATTTAACAAACAGACATACACTTATCCTATCAAATTTCAAGTTCAGTCCCGTGGCCTCCTACTTCTGCAGAGACATGAACACTACTAAGCTTGAGAAATACAAGAACAAAAGCGTGCTCATAGGTGTGTGTATGATTATTTACACAAGCATTTATCTGACAACCCTGAAGGTGTGCAGCTTTGGGCTATGACTTCAGAGACTTTCAAATTCTGAATAAGTGTGCGCTCCCCAATGTTTGGATAATTTTATGTGTTTTAAGAATATAATAAATATTTGTTAATAAATACAATTTTAGATAGTGAATTATTTTAGATGCCTCAAGAATGAATATTTGTTTGCTCATTGTATGGCAAACAAATATTTCAGTTATGCAAATGTCTTTCTGTGGAATGATGTGGAATGAGTTACCGAATCACCTTAGAGACCAATCAAATTTTAATTCATTTAGATCCTTAATATTTTCATCCTGGAATGGTACAGACTGTAAATGTTATATTTGCAAATAAATAAATAATTTTTTTATGAATTCAATGCTTGTAGTCATGTTTTTAAACACTTGTTTCTTTAGGTTTAAAGACAATCGAAGGTCATCTCATTTCACAAGGCATTCATGTACAAAGAGAGAGAATAAGGAGAGCGGTTAGAACTGTAGATCCAGTTGGAAACAATTGAGACAGTTGCGGTGTGTAAAGCGAAGGGTTTATTCCGTTCCGTCCCCTCTTGCCTTGTGGCATATGGATGGCAATCACAAACTGATAGGGTATTGTTCCACTCAGTTACATGACATGTGCTAACAATGAAGTTGTGAGTAATCTCTAATTCTCAGTCCCCAAAGTTTTGTTAATTTATTTGCCTAGGCCCCGAAATCCTAAAATTAAAAGACACATAATTTTACTCAGAATTTTCCATATCTTTGCATCTCCCAAGATTAAACCTTTCAATTCTGAACACATTTTGTTGGAAGGAAAAGAGTTACAGCATGAAAAATTCAATCAGTTCTCTTTTTCTGATGTATATGGTGTATGATGTATGATGCTAAAAGGCATGAAAATTCAGCAGGGGCATCATCACATCAGATCCATCTACGGCAGTTAGTTACTTGTTTATTTATTATTTGCCATATCCGATTCATGTTGAGCTTGGATGTTGATGTTGATTAGATATGAGTACATTTATTTTCACGATTATTACAAGTATAGTATCAATCATGTTGTCTTAAGCTGTTATTCCAAGAGATGCTAGATATTACCCCGTTTGTGTAAACAAAGCAGAGGCCGAAAAACATTTTGCCTACATTGGTTAAAAATATAAAGACAGGAGATAAATATTATTTCATATATTTGAGGAAGCTGGGTTTGATATTCATATCGACATGGATAAGTATTTGGTCATTTAGGTTTCACGTTTAATTAAGATATGACACCATTAATTATGAATCTTACAAATATCTGAGCAATACAATGTTTAATAAGAATGAATTAAGAATGTGTTGACATTAAATTGATTAGCAAACTTGATAGGAAACGCTTGGAGATTTTCTTCAATTATAATGAATTTCTTAGTTACTTTCAAATATCATAATAACTGAAGTTTACATTAAACACTTATATATGTGGATTGTAAGGTATGATGTACGACATTCAAGAGCGATACAGCTGGCAAGGTGTCATTGATCAACTTTATATTAGATAATAATACGCGGTGTTATCATTATTATATCCATCACTATAATGAAAGGCAATAAATTTTCTTATCTCATCTGACTTGTATATCCATTTACATATATTCTGCAGATGGCGTTTTGTAATACACGGATGCATCGATGGTTTCACAAGACTTATTGTCTACTTAGCTTGCAACTGTGATAATAGGGCTTCAAAAGTTTTAAACCATTTCACTGAAGCCGTTTCCAAGTGGGGCCTTCCATCACGAACGAGAGCGGACATGGGTGTAGAAAACCGTAAAGAGGCTCAATACATGCTCTCACACCCTCGTCGGGGCCTTAATAGGGGACGTTTTATAACTGGAAAAAGTGTCCACAATACGAGGATAGAGAGGCTCTGGCGTGATGTGTATAATGCTGTGCTTTCGTTATTTTATGAGATTTCGTATCATTGGAAGTAAAAGGCTTTTTAGATCCAGATTCGGAGAAACATGTCTTCTGCTTGTATTATTTGTACAGAAACGTGATAAATAACAGACTATTCCAGTTTATGAATTCATGGAACAATCATAAACTGAGAACTGAGAACAACAGGACTCCCTGCCAGTTATTTATACTTGGACTGCAGCGTATATTTAACGAGAATCAAGTTATTGCTAACGAATACTTCGAAGAATTAGATCAGGTGAGAAGCTTGCCTCGTATAAAGCAATGTGTAAAGAAAGAAACCAGAAAAACTGAAGAGATTTGAAACTGAGCACTATTAAGTTTTAAAATACCCACCATTCTTTTATCAATGTGTGTGTGTGTGTGTGTGTGTGTGTGTGTGTGTGTGTGTGTGTGTGCGCGCGCGCGCGCGCTTCTATTTAGCAGTGTATGTGATTACCATAATCAAATCAAATAAGTGATAACAAATGATTACAACTTCACAATGTGTTACTTCCTTAGGTGGAAAGTATCTGTATTTACGAAATATATTCTTTCAAGCTCATAAATCATACCAAATTTACAGTCCGCGAAAAATTACAATAACATTATAAAGAAGCAAAATTCCATGCATGTCAATATAAATAGCATTTAAAGGACATCTTTTTGTAACATTTCTGCTTTATATCAATTAATACCCAGTATTCTACAAAAATTTTAGAATTTTAGAAAACTGTTTGTCCAATATCGAGAAACCTTTTATTAGCACGGAAAACTTTCATGAGTTTACTATGCAGAGACCGAATTACAAATTTGTTTATTGCTGGTTCTTCAATTTAGTATATGCTATTCTCCTAGCCTAACATTTGTTGGCGATGTTTCCAACTTAGAACTGAGCCACCGTAACTCATTCTGTTAGCTAAATTCACTTAGAACTGAGCCACCGTAGCTCATTCTGTTAGGTAAATTCACTTAGAACTGAGCCACCGTAGCTCATTCTGTTAGCTAAAGTCAGTTCTTAAGAGCCAAATTTTTAAAACAAAATGAATGAATACAATGCAGACAAAATAGTATTTTCCTCATTTAGGACGCTCTACGAGAGTATGGAATAGATCCTGATGCACCCATACCTGAGCCTAGTGATGAAGAAGATATCGTCGTGCCATCAATAGAGGTGCTTAATGAAGAACAATTGAATTCTTTCAATGCCAGAATGCGTGGAATTCAAGTAGCTAATCTTTCTGACATTGAACCATATTTGCATGCTTTATATTCTGTAGATGAGGTTTTGAAAGTCTGAAATCAATAATTCATGTACACGACTACATTACATTAATTATATGGTGTGTTTTTTCTTTTTCTGCAATTGCTTAAAGTAGTATCTTGGCATCAGTGACAATTTTCTTTCTTTCCTCCATTTGTAATTTATCACTTGTTATGTTCACAGTAAAACAATTTCTTTAATAACGAACAAAGATTATGTTATTAGTTCATTTGTAATCTTACAAATAGGCAGTTAAGATGAATTTAATTACAAATGGAGGAAAGAAAAAAAATTGTCACTGATGCCAAGATACTACTTTAAGCAATTGCAGAAAAAGAAAAATCACACCATATAATTAATGTAATGTAGTCGTGTACATGAATTATTGATTTCAGACTTTCAAAACCTCATCTACAGAATATAAAGCATGCAAATATGGTTTTTGGTGCATGACTGAAAATTGCAATGAAGCTACATAAGTATGTGTTGAAAAGTTATAAAATCAAACTTAATAATGAACCTGTTTATAAGTTTGGGGTAATTTCCCGTTTGATGATGAAGTTAGATGGGTTCTGTCGCGATGAGAGGTATTCTCAAATGTTAAATGGGAGGTATTGTCAAACGTCAAATGGGAGATATTGTCAAATGTCAAATGAGAGTTATTGCGAGGCAGAAGTAGGAAAATATTGCGACGGAGCCATAAAGTGTACACAAGGCAGAGGAGTTGAACAATGAATTCATTCCGATTTTTCTATGTTCTTGTTTAATGTTATTCTGCAGATGTGTTTAATGTTGTGTTTCGATATAATTTTAGAGTTGGATTACTCATTGAAATTACAAAGAACTCACTGACTTTGTACTTAAATATTATTCTGTGATATTATTCTGTGATTATCGTGAATTCGTTCAAAAGAGTTCTGGACTATGCCTTTGTCGCACATTAATACTATTAGGACAGAATTTTTGAGTAAAATTATTAAGATTGAAATTTTCTCTAAATTGTATTAAAAGTAATTTTTCATTAAATCATAATGGAAGTAATTTGCACTAAAATATATTGAGAGTAATATTATTAATTTTCGTATTACAACTATATACTATTTTTATAAAGAGTGCGCCCTTATAAGCAAGTGCAAATACACCTCCCCGTACTGTATATCGAGTCAGCAAAATTTGCACTCGTAAATTGTGTTAGTACTTCGTGGCCAGATTCTTAACATTTTTTCTGACTGAGTAAGCTGTACAATTCAGCCGTTTCTCTGAAATGAATAAAGCTGATGAGGCAAATCGTCTGTCTGGTGACGTAAGTAACATACAGTATCAGCAAGAATAGACGGGAGCCTCCTTCTGATTCGAGACGGACGCACACAAGCCTAACACTATTCCAAATTTGGCCATGGCATACGTTCACAATGGTATAAATAGAGAAGCGGGCTTGCGTGAATCAGTGTGTTCATTCAAAAGAATCAGAAGACTCCGTCCGTCTTTTCTTACATGTAAGAATCGTTTGTGTTTGTAAATTTCTTTAAAGAATAGAGACTTTTTAATGTTAAAGATTTTTTTGTACGGTAAAGATTCATACCTTTGCAACATTTTTGTGAGTTCTTTTTATTTTATATTATAATGTAATAGAACGTTCAATTGTTTTAAAGAATTTATATTCATTTGTATTTGTGGTAATTATTATTAGAAAAGACGAATTCACTACCAATTTCATGTTAAGATTTAATTTGGAAATAAAATATTCTTTAAGTAATAATGAATAATGTTTAATAACCTGTTTCAAATTAGTATTCTTTTCTAAATTTAGTAAAATATAATTCTTCAAAATGATTGTTGCATTAATCGCAACTATTGAATTTTATACTCTTTGGCTATCATGAATTTAGTGGAGATTTATTTATCTGTATTATATTCTAAAATGCAGAAATTATACAAATGTATGAAGTTGGTAATCTCGAAGGAAAAGTATAATTTGATATGTGTTTCGTGTATTTTAAATATAAAGGCTTTATAAGGTGTATTTCTAGAATGTAGTATTATATATCTATATATATCAAGTATTTAAATAAAGTTCGTTTCGTCAAAAGAATCAGAAGTCTCCGTCCGTCTTTTATTACAGTCGCTCCCGTTACAGTTCGTTCAGCCTCCCAAAGAATGTAGCCGTATCTACACCGTTATGAGTGACACCTTCCTTGAGAGTCTCTCTCTCTCTCTCTCTCTCTCTCTCTCTCTCTCTCTCTCTCTCTCTCTCTCTCTCTCTCTCTCTCCTTCTGGCCATGGAATAGAGCATTGCAAAGAGTTTATGAGAAACACACATCTCATAAAAATACTGTTGGTACATCAGCACATTCAGGACATGGAATTAATTTGGAACACCCTATTCGTTTGGACTTTGAATAGAACGTTTAGTATTATTTTGGATTTAATTCTGTTACGTGTAGGTTCGTACAATAATAAAAAGAGAAAAGAGTGAAGTCAGCAAACTTTATATATTTTAACAAAATAATATATTTCCCTAGAAAACAATGTAAAAATTGGAAATAGGACTTACGGTCTGTGAATATAATCCAAAATTTAATCCTAGGATTGAAAAACACAAGTAAGTACGCTCGTTTGGTTTTCTAGAGAATAAATTATTAAATTCCAAAAAAAACAAAAACAAATGAACTTCAAAAACAACCTGGTTTCAACAATTGAAACGTTTCTAGCCCTCAAGGTTTAAAAATGCAACTTACTGAAAAGTTCTCAGAAAGGGTATTAAATCCAACTAAAATATCATCCCGTTCTCGCGTGATAGGTCACGTGGTCTCTTAACACTTGAACAACGCAATAGAAAATATGAAATTTGTCACGTAGCAAGAACAGCCCTATCCAGATTCTCACTCTGAAATGAAGTTAAAAATAAAACATTGTTTACACTACCACGCACCAGGGTGAACTAAAAATATTGCTAATGTAACGTCTTTTACGTTTTAGATAAATAGAATTACTGAAAGAGAATATCGAATCTCGTGAAAATAAACATTACAATAAAATGTAATGAAACAAAAGTAAAATAAAAAAGAATTTTAAAACTAACACACAAGCAATTTAATTACATCTACGTAACAATTCATAATACAACTCCTCTAAAAGTTTCATATTAGAACTAAATTATTTGTAAATTTTACAAAACTTGACGGTTTTGCTTCATTCTGTTGATTAGTTTCAGACCATATAGAGTCGTAACAATGTTTTATTATGAGATTTTACTATAGTCTTACATGTACCTCATTCCCGTTGCTTACACTTTCTTGAGACGGTACCTTGTCGAAAGCATATGGCTGCTTTGGACGAGATCGATCAGCATTCTTTTCATTTGTTGTGCTGGATGTTTAACTGTCTATTATCGACTGCATTATGATTAACTGTTATGCAGTGATTTCGAACAGGAAAATGATATTTATGGTACTTTGCTTACTTTGTATTTTCGTGTATTGCTACCTCTCGGAACGTGCTGCTCTACGTTTGTAATGACGGCATTGTTCCCAGCATTCTTTCTTACTGAGCGCGAGGTGGTTACCTTTCTAAGCACCAGAATCAGAGAACCTTGGTTGTTTCCACAGAGTATAATTGTGTAAACATTTGAGGTTTTCAGTTGGTGCCAAGAGAAACAGGACCCAGTCGCTCCAGATTTCGAACTGACACTTTAGGTCATCAGTTTCTCATTAAATAACTGAAATAAAATTTGCATCTTTACTGTCTGGAAATTTAACAACTATGACAATCAGGTAAAATCATTCCTGAAATTGATATTTTCATGCTTATTTATTCTAATCCAGCTATTGTGTCTGTCCGGATTTCGAGTCACATACAATTATTGGTCAAAATAATTTTACGAAATAGTATTCATAAATATATGTAAGTAACGAAATATCTGTTATATTTCTTTAATAACATTAATAAATTTGATTTGACAGGATGTTAGTATTTCTTAGTAAGCCAAATTTTAGATTTTCATATTTTCATTTTCCCGGATTTCGTATAAGTAGGAAATACATACAGTATTGGATTGTACCATGATAATCAGCGGCGTAACTACCGTGGGGGGGGGGGGGATTCGGTGCACAAAGTTTGCTGTTGGGGCCCGTGGTAATATAGTTACGCCACTGATAATAATGTAACAATATTATTCATTTTCCAACTAGAATTTAGAAATAATATTTATAAGAAAATCTTACTTTTAAGTACACATGAAATTGTGATGTATTGTGAAAGTCTTATTTATGAAGTTTGTACTATCATAATGATTTAAAATCATTATCGCTGTATATAGATGACATTGAGAATATGCAAATAAGAGACAAAACATGCGCGCGCACACACACACACACACACACACACACACACACACACACACACCGAATATAACATAATATATATAGATTTTTGTCCAACGCCCAGTGATATATTATCAAGTCATAGTCAACATCTCTGTGAAGTTAATGATAAAACAACATGGCCAGATATTCAATGCTTGTAATATCAGACAAATAAAATACTTTTTTTATGCCCTTTCTTGGAGCAGATTTTGACTGAAGTGCAAAAATGTCAGATCACATTTTTCCGAAGTATTTGTTCAGAAATGCATAGTCAAAAAAGGAAAATAATGCGGCAAATGTCTCAAAGGTAAATAAAGGACATTTATGCAAGTAGAACTTCCCGGAAGAATACTTCCATCATCAAAAAATTCAATCTTGGGTGGTATGTGGTATCCTAAAACTGGTATCTCTGCTGATGCCGTCACAAACTTTAATATTTTCTCCAATGTAACTTTGGCTTTCTCCGTGCCTCTGCTACCACCTTTAAAAAGCAATATATATATATATATATATTCAAATCTATGGTTTTAAACCAAGTAACAGAAAAATGCGAAAAACAACAAGTTTTGTAAAATTCAAGAACTAATTTATTTCCCTAGAATACGAAATGAATTTTTTTTAAAATGATTTGCAGTATAGTGAAATGAATACCAAATAGTCATAATAGTTTTATTACAAGGCCAAAGGTATAGACTATTTTGAGTGAATTCTAGTGGAATCCACGTTTTAAATTTGCTAATGCACGAATAGCCGGTTGCTGATATAGAAAACTGTTCACAGTGCAGTGTATACAAAAATAGGGGATGGTGGTTGTGTGCTGAAGAGTGGTTCTTCTAACATTCGATTCAGGAGTAAGTTTTATATAATAAACATAACAGCAAGTTTGTTATTTAATTAAATATAAGTTTCTTTTCATGTGTTAATATCGAATATATTAATGCGAAACAAAAAGCAATATATTTGAACTCGTGACTTCAACGCTTTCTGAAATGTCACGTTTTTTATACTACACAATGAAATATAACCGGTACTAACATATTAACATAGGAAAGGATATATATATGTTTGCAAAAATAATTACATCTTGCAATGACATTGAAGATCAACGCACTGGTTTTTCTTCTTTTCTTTTTGGTTTTTTTTTTTTTTTGTGTGTTGTTTATGCAAACCTATCGTTCAAGATCTTCTTTGAAATACTAACTTTGTTATGTGGCCATTGCGCTAGCTCCCACAAACAAGGGACTGAACATATTTGTTTACAATATATCATAGAAATGTAAATGTAAAAGAAGAAAAGTTCCAAATCTCTTTAGATGCAATATAAACATTTTCCATCCAACGTCTCTCAAAATGTTCAGAACTACCTCTTTCGTGTTATCTATACAGATGTTATATATTTACCTGAAACTTCTTTAAGGTATGCTAGGAATTTTTTATATGTACCATCCTCCTTTAATCTTCTGTTAGAGCCGATATCGGAGAATACTGGTTTTAAGATATGGATCAATTTTCTCTGTGTCAGAGCTGACCTTGCAGAAGGCCTGAAGAGATACTTAATACACGGCTTTCGACGCATTAACTGAAAAGTAACGTTTCAATACATAAAAGGTTGTAATTGACCCAAACTGTTCAATTGGCAAGGTTGAAATAAGAAAATGGACTCTGTAGCATAACTTTTATTTGCACATAAGACTTTAATATCAGTTTGATTCTTAGCCAGTTATGCGCATCTTCAGTTTACCTCTCAAGAATTGGAAACTATGAGGGGTACCAACTTTATAAAGCTGGATGAGATTAGCTGATATTCACATAATCTAATACATGATGAACTTATGCTCTTAAAATAATTTAACAATGGTTACAATCCTTATTTAATAAACAAGCTACATTATATATTGTAGTCCCAAAATCACTGCCAGGATTTTAAGTGTATAATGATAACAGGTTACAAGAGTTTTATAGGTCCCGGTTATAGCGGCAGGTTTGGGAAAGTTTAAATACTCATTTATGCTTACATCAACAAAGCCAAGCCGATTTAAGCCATCTCTAAATTGTGCCTGAACTGGTGTTAAGTTTTGGGACAGGAGCGTTTCCAATTCTTCTTCTGTTAGGAAACATGGTAGAGGCCCGTTCTGCATCAATGACAAGCCTAAAAAGATTGATAACAAGAATTGAATGGATACTTTAGAAAAGTACCAAAGATGACGCGCGTGTGATATTAAATGAAATATATATTTAAATCAAATTAACCATTTTTCTGTTTCACGCTTATTAACTCCAAAAACGTGGCACAGCCTGTTTAGCAAGAAATGTGGATCATCACAATCACAACTTATCGGGTGTCACAATGAGAGACATATGAATGCACGCAAAAAATATCAATGTATTTTGACCATGCATGAAACAATGTCGTGTAAACTGAGGTACAGGAGTTAAAGAATGTCCAACATATTTTTGCTAAAACAGCTAGGATCGCTTTATATGTCAAGCTCCAATGAGAGAGAGAGACAGACAGACAGACAGAGACAGAGAGTACACTTTCGCTCAACAACAGAATGAAGGACCTATACTATTCCTTTACACAACAAATGATTTGCTTTAATGATTGCTTAGCAATTGCAGGCCAAGGCTATTTACCACAAAAATTAACATGAAAGCATCTTCTGCTCTACGTACTGTTCACATTGCAGATATGTTGTCAATTGACAGCACATCATATTTATGACCAGTATAGTTAAAATTAAAGCTACAACAAGTAACGAAATGTTTAATATAACGCTTACCACAAACTAGTCCTGCACCAAAATAGTATTTTCTTTCAAGTCCACCGGAGTCATCTTTCAGTATGTATGTACCATTCTCAGTCATTTCAAAAAGTCTCCATTCTTCTTTTATTAGCTCTTGCATCATATGAGTGAGGAACTCCTTCCTTGGTCCCCCTAGGTCCGCAGCCTCTTCCCCATAAAACGTCACCTCAAGGGGTACCAGAAGGTTTGGCGCTTCCAAGATCTCTTCCATTCCCGTTTCAAATATTTTCGTGCGAGACACATAGATGGGCTGAGTCTCACCCTCCAGAGGTTCAGTTAGTGATGTCTGGTCTAACTGTCTTCCAGTCATTACATATTTTTGATAGTAGCGCAAGACCGCTACTGGGTCATGTATGTCCTTGCTGTGGCAACAAAAAAGAGCAAGTCAAAGTACTTAAAGTACTGAATTCAGGTGGAATTTTATAAACTAAGACGGCATCAACATATACTGAAACAAGAGAAGAGAAAAGAAAGAGAGAGGGAGTTTAAGAATCTTAAAATTTTTCAACTGTATTTAACTTTCCTAATTCAAAGGGCAAACAATTATTCATGTGCATCGGGCAGTGAGAAATAAAGATATCCACTGAAAACATGTAACTGAAGTCATGCTATATACTGGAATTAACGTATTTTACTTGGATAACCAAAGAAGAAGAAACCGGATTAACTAGTTGATAGACAAAGTATCAATCGGTGCTTATTGGTGTGTGTGTGTGTGTGTGTGTGTGTGTGTGTGTGTGTGTGAAACTAGTCTTTATGATTAAGAAAATATTTCCATTTTTGCAGATGGCAACAGAGAGACAGTCACTTAGCACAAAAATAAGTGGTCTGGCATGTAAAATGAACTAATTATAGTTACCTGCATTTTATTATGCGTTATTATGATCCATCAAGACAAAGGAGTTTCCACCATCTCATGTAAAGTAGTGCATTGCTGAAAAGGCACACACTGGCCTCAAGAAAAAAATTGTTTTTCATATACTTTGATCAAAGATTATTGATCGATTTTTTTTTTCTAAGCATGAAAGTATACAACAACTACACAACATGGTATCTCATAATTAGATCTTTCCAAAAAATAGTTATTAAACACTTACACTCATTCCAAAATCACAGCCATGTTGTCGACTAAACAAGAAGACCTGTAATCTGTCTTTACAGTGTGATGCAGATCACCAATGTTGGGACGTCTGGTTACATCGTTATTCTGTTCAGTGTCTGTTGATCTGCCACCATGCTCTTCACTAGTACGGTGAACTGTTGCTGCTATACCAGCATGTTCACTAGTGCCAGAGTTGGGAAATGTGGCCACGACACTATCCTGTTGTCTGATGTTTGGAAGTATGGGTACATTACTGTACCTTTCACCAGTGTTGAGAAGTGGGGCTACAGTACTATGTTGTTCATTGATATTGGTAAGTGTTATTACAACACTAGGCTGCTCACTAACGTTAGCCGGATCATCGCTGAAAACACAAAAATATATTTGCAACATTAGATAAATCAGATGAATATAGTTCGATTAAGATTTTATGTCCTCCTTTAAGTTTCATAAAAACCATATGCATTCTACAAGACATATGCTTCAGATAAGAACTGTACTTTAATAGTTGGAAGCTATTTATGACACAAGTGGAATGGCTATCAATTGGCATAATTATTAATCAAGGATGATTGAATTCCATCATCGAACTATGTAGGATGTAAGAGGATTAACAATGATGCAAAACCTCACATAATATATTCCACCAACAGGACATGTAGTTAGTTTACATGGGCAGTGATCAGTGGACTGAGTAAAGGAGACAATGCAAAATATATAATGCATGATCAATCTGCACTGGAGCCTCACTTATTTTTTTTACTAAAGTGATGATGTATTGTGATTTTTAGTGGATTCCAAACATATATATGCAGTCTACTTCCAGTAAATCATATATTAATTTTGCAGGAACTGTACGAATGTAAATCATATATCAGTTGTACAAGGAACTATACTATACTCCACACAAATATGAATCATTTATCAAATGTATAGGGAGTTACACACTCTGCACAAATGTAAATTATATATAAATTTTCCAGTAAGTATAAACTCTATATACATGTAAAAAGAATTGTACACTCTATGCAAATGTGAATCATATATAAATTTTACAGAGAAGTCTACTATACTCTACGCACATGTAAACTATTTATATAATGTACAGGGAGCTATACAGTCAACACAAATGTAAATCATACATCAGTTGTACAGGGAACTATACACTGTACACAAACGTTAGGAGCTATTTGATACTTGACCAGAATGAATGTGTTAGCTTGTTAGCCTCCTTTGGGTTTGAATAAAATTACTGAAATTATAAATTGTGAAATTGAACAGGTATATGAAAAATTGTTTTCCCTTTGGAGATCATAATAAGTGAGTTATACCAGATTTCAGAACATCCTACGAGGTTCAGGAAAGTATAATTATATAGTTAGTTATCTATCCAACTGAAATAATCTGTATGGAATTATCAAGTCAGACGCCAATCAAAATGTGACGGAGGCTTTTTGCTGTGGATCAGTTTATTTTTGTGAATATCTTTTTATGTGGTTGAGTACAAAGGGCCTTTTCAGGTTGACCCAGGTTACTTGAATGTGCAATGGGCACCATTTTCATGGAGGAGAAATTACACGTCATTATGAAAATATCTGCCAAGTGATATGACTTTTTTTTCTCAATGCCTTAGAAAAGGCAAATAAATACTGAAGGATGGACAGAAGACCGTCACACAAATTATCTGGTCTTGAGTCAAGTAGATCTAAAATTTAGGTTCAAAAATATACAACTTACTTGAAAATTTCAATTAAATCTGTATCTTCTCCTGATTTCTGAAAATCATTGAAAGATATCTAGGTACGGTTTTAGTAATAACACTCTCAATCCCCAACATTGCGTAAATACTCTGCACACATGATCCCATCGTATAAATTTAGTGATCTAAACAACAGGCACTTTCTAGCCCAACGAAATGCTCCCCTTGTCCCGATCATGTAGGAACAGTGTTCAGATTTTAACAACTTAATTTTGATTGGATGCTGTGGCTTGCCGCCGCATCCAGTTAAATTCACAGACCGGAAACACAGAAATATCTGCCCGATACGCCAAGGCGTAGATGGGGTTATCATATCTGAACCTTGGCTAGCGAAGATGACAGCACTTAGAAATTGAACCTTTGTTTGATATACATGAATTGAATATAAACGAGGTAACATACTGTTGGATTAATGTTAAAGCTTTAAAATGAGCAAAATGCCTGATACAATTCATTCATTATCAGACTAACTTACCTGACAAGTTTGCATATGTTCTCTCAGATCCTTTAAAGGTACCATGCAAAAACAAGAAAAACACTTTTCTTGCTCTTCAAAGGAGTCTTCTATGTCAATTATAGTGATACTCTTCTGAATCGGCCTGATGTATGTGCGACCTGTCCCGAACTCCCTAATGTCTTCTGCATTGCAGCCTCCATGACTTACTGTAGTTAAAACATTTTTAGAGTTGCTTGATAAAAATTCTTATACAAGCATTATCACGTATGATGTCACTCATATGCAGACGTAATATTAATTTCATGTCGTACGCTAACATTATTCTCATCTCGTTTTAAGTCATACTTGCTTTACATACCTTACATATTGATTGGAATACATCTATCGCTCTCCTTTTCATAATATATTTGCTGAGTGCGCTCCTGCACATGCGATACTGGTGACATATATACATATTTTATTGAAAAACACATTTTAAAAAGGTATAGATCTCTACTGGAGTTATTCTTCAATAACAATAACAATACAATCACCGTCACTATTTAGCACCACCTGGATCAACAAGTTGTTCTCCGCCTTTTTTCTGACATAACTTGTGGTGCCACCAGGCATGTCAGAAAAAAAGGCGGAGAACAGCTCTTAGGTGTACAGTACTGCAATAAACCAATATGATGAGAATAAATTAAAGACAACAGCAGCACAAAAACCACGTTCACCAATACTACTACTACTACTACTACTACTACTAATAATAATAATAATAATGAGAAGAAGAAGAATAAGAAGGACAAGAATTTACTTGACATAAATGATCTGTTGATGGTGCACAAAGTTAGCTTTTCTTAAACTTAATGGTTTCGCTTGTTTCTGTTACATAGGTTAACACAATAGAGTTGTAACACTTCATACAGACCCAAACTTAAAGTATCAAGAGATGCTAATCGTTGATACACTTTCCACGTTTTTGATTTGTTTGATATATTTGAAGATGTGGACCGTTTGTCTTTCAAAGGGCTCATCACATACCACTTTACAATTCTGGAAGTCATTACAGTGATGAAACATACATCGAAAGAAAGACAGCAATGGAATCAATTTCTTTTCTTCTGTCTGAATTATCCCAGTATCATGTCTCTATGATTCTCGTAAAATATTTTCTGTTTTCACAATTTAAGAGGAACTTTACAAAACCATATATCACTATAATAGTTCCATCGTCGATTTTATTAAAAATGTAGACGCACCAGAAATAATATGAAGATGGAAAACTGAAATGGAATTATATAACTACCTGACATTGATAATTCAGTCAAACTAGATATTCATATAAAATACAAAAGTTACTATTTTGGTACTAGGTTTTATATATTGGAAGATAAAAAGACTAAAATTTTGGCTGATAAAGAAGATGAAATGTGGACAGAAATAGAAACTACAAAAGAATAATTTAACCATTATTCCAATTGCTACAACTCGTTGCACAAATGTTCCATGCACAAGGTTCGTGTCAATTTTGATCATATGCTTTCGTCTTGGAATGCATTGCTGTTGTGGCCAGGACAATTTGCTACTTTTGACATAACATATTATTATTATTATTATTATTATTATTATTATTATTATTATTATTATTATTATTATTATTATATTTTCTTCTTGTTCGCACTGCCAATGACATCAAAGTAGAAAAGTGATATATATGCCTCAAATTTGCTTCGCATGTAAGACAAAATAAATTCTTTAAATTGCCGGACAATGTAATTATCTTCATACTCAAAGATATCTGCTTTCCAAACTATACAGTGACAGGACAGCAACGACTGACCTAAAAATACACAAAAGACGCACACATACGTATATAAAGACATATCGATAATAACTATTTACATTAATACATGGAATCCTCGTGATTCTGTCCTTCCTCCTATATAAATCTTTTCATGGAAAGAAAGAAAGAAACTGTGTTTTTAAGTTTTTCGCGAAATTTTTCAAACTTATGACGAAAATATAAATCAAAATGAAAAACTTTCAATTCCATGGACAGTAAACCCTTTAGTGAATTTTGAAAAATGCATATTCATATCCATGAAAGCGTTCTCATTCTCCAGGGAAATATCGCGAGTGCATACACTCATCAGTATAACCACCCACATGTGTCTGGGCCACCAAAGAAGAGATCGCCAGTTTCGAAACTCGCGGCGGCATCCCATTTGTTTAAAAACTTGTTTGTATTTTTATGTTCAAACTTTCTTTCAAATTCGCTCATCCCTTTTTTTTAAAAAATTATTTTAATTTTTTTATTTTATTTTTTATGTATATTCGCGTCCTCGGACGGGCAATTAACCAAGTCTCATATATAAACACCCACATTTATCTGTGTGTCCCAGCTGCAAAACAATAGGTCGAGAGTTCGTAACTCGCGGCGGAATCCCAATTTTTAAAATACCTTTTTGCTATTTTTATGTTCAAACTTTCCATTAAACTCGCTCATCCCACTTTGTCTTTACTTTTTCAAAAAATTTTTATTTTTATCTTGAAAATGTATCACTCCAGTCCTAGAACGAGCAATTGCTAGCTTTAATATATTAATACCCACATTTATTTTTCTATGTGTCAGGCTGCCAAACAAGAGGTCGCAATTTTTAAAATACCTTTTCTTGTATTTTTAAATTCAAACTATCTTTTAAACTCGCTCATCCCATTAACTATTTTTTTGGTTTACTTTTTTAATTTTTTTATGTTGAAATTTACTTTTATCACTCCCGTCCTAGTACAGGCAATAGAACTAGGTACAAATAAATACCAAATAGATGCTACTTAAATCGATGGATAGCAGGTAAAATCTAGCATTGGTCCAGCAGTCAACAGAAAGCAGAAGGCCAAAGCTTAGACCGTTCTGTGTGTGAGAGAGAGAGAGAGAGAGAGAGAGAGAGAGAGAGAGGGAGAGAGAGCGTTTATACCCTAAGGGCTACGTGCTATCACTTAAAAATCGTTGATGCTGTTGTTTTTGTTTTTTTTTAATTCTGATAGAATCAGTCGCCTTTCCTTGATATTTTCAAACATCATTTGCTAAATTTTGGGTATATTCAAGCATGATCCGTGCTTCTT
>JAECUM010095447.1:0-65214 GCA_016617855.1 Megalonaias nervosa
CTGCAGACAAATCAAGGAGGGTGAGGACTACAATCTTTCCACTATCCAAAGCAGAGAGGTCATTATCTACTTGCAGAAGAGTAGTTTCAGTACTGTGGCAAGGGCGATATGCAGACTGTACATTGCTAAAAAGACTTTGAATTCAGATGAGATACAAGTTGGGATAGAACAACTTTTTCTAAGATTTTTGACATGAATGGGAGATTAGAAACTGGGCGGTAGTTCTTTAAATTGTTATGGTCGAATGTTGGTTTCTTCAGCAGAGGTTTTACAACGGCAGTTTTGAAAAATGATGATAATTCCCTGGATGAGAGAGCGGTATTAATAACATTTGCTAGTGAAGGCCATATTGGATTTAAGCTCTCAAGCAGCAGTGATGTTGGAATTGAATCAAGTTCACATGACTTTGGTGCACTCTTCATCACGATTGTACATACTAAATCCATAGAGACAGGTTCAAATGCTGCTAATGGTTGCCCCTGAAATTCTGTATCGCAACTGTATGGTGACGAGTCACTTGAAATTGTGTTGTCAAGCTTATCTCTAATGGTTTGTACTTTGTCATGGAAGAAATCTGCAAAAAGGTCCAGAAGGTCAACTGGAGAGAAGGTAGTTGGAAGTGGTGAACTAAGCAAATATAAGCAAAATTATACCAGTAAAAATAAATGTGCATTTAAGCAGCATTTCAGTCAATGCCATTTTAATATTAGTAATATAAAATTGATGAAATACAGTTGGAAGTACTAAGCTCGGTAAGTGAGAAGGATGATACGATTCTATCCCCAATAATTATTGATTATCCAGAATATATGTGCAGACCCAGAGGTCACGCTACCAGGCGAAGTGGGTGACCAAGTTGCCTAAAATATGTAAACTTCGCCGCCTTCTGTTAGGAAAGCAAAAACGACTTTGCTCTGTGATTTTTTTTTATAAGTATGTTGACTGACCATACTTTTTTAGGTGCCTCCTCACCTTAGCCAGGTTAATTCTAGTATTGAGTTGTAGCAAAATGTATTCATCAATCCATCAGTAGCTAGGCCTAGTTTTGATACCAATTACACTGACAAACTCTTGCACACTCACAGGCATGTGTTTTGATAGCTCATTGACCATTCAACCTTTCCCGAAGTTAGCAACTATCATGGCCCGATTTCCGCACATTATCCTTTGATCATACAAACATACAAACTTGTGTTTCGAAACTTTAACAATAGTATGTAAATACCAATTTGTGTTTTGAGATAAGAATCAATGATCTGGATATTTTAACTGCCTCTTGTATACTATTTCATCACAAAATTAGTTTGACACTTAAGTGAACCAGTAACGGGGAAATAATGGCGGCCATCGCTATGTCTGGGAAGTACCAGTCTATTAGATTGTCTGTTTCTGTAAATCGTCGGGCAAATATATGCAGAAAAATATACAATTCAAAAAAGCAAAGCATAGGTATTATGTTATTTAGGATTTAACTCTAAAATGTAATTATGTAGGTCAGACAATGCTATGTTGTGCAATTTGCGAGAAGCGTTGTAAGGTCAAAGTTGTTTTCTGAAAACTCATATTTGTGAAAATACAGAAGAAAGCAGCAAGCCAGATACTGTTTAACCAATGCCTAAAATTACAACAAGTATGTAGACCATAAGTTTGCAATCCTATCAATGGACTGTTGTAATGACGCTATATAAAGTGAGTGATTACATTACGAAAACCCCTCCTAAAAATAGATGCACTCACGTCTGTGTTGATTTGATTGGAAAGAAGGGTTTAGTTCATATACTGACTGTAATGGAGCCATGTCTGTAATTTTATGCATTTTAGCATCTTATTATGAATAGTTAATGTTTTATCCACAACAAATAAATGAGGACGAACAGCATGATCTGAAGACATGTGTGCATTTGTCCTCATGTACCTAGTACAGGGGATGTTTCAAATGGGTTTAGAAATCTTTGAAAGTGCTATTATTGTGAACTTGTAGAAGGTATTGAGAAAAAAAATTTAAAAGTTGATTAAGGGTAGTTGTTACTAACTTGCAACTATAATAATGTAATCTGGTTACTCAGCTGAAATGTGTTACAATGTAGTTTCTATTATTCTCTTTTAGAGTCATATGGCCAAAATAACTTTCTACTTGAAAAAATAAAGTATTGCTTAAATCCAATGTTAAATGCAAATATGAATACTGGAAAGTAGAGGGCATAATTCATATAAGAGAACACATATAATTATACATAATTATATATATATATATATATATATATATATATATATATATATATATATATATATAATTCAAGTGTAGCCTGACCCCTACAGACCTTTACTAAATACTATGTTACAGGCTTCATTTTAAAGTACTCCATATCATGTGATCTAACTTTGTACTCTAAATATAATCATCATAATCAGAAGGTGAAAACAGTTTAAAAAACATCAATTTTTTTTAATATTGGTAGTTCTACAAAGATCATATCCTTGAATCTGAGATGTTTTGTAAAAAGTGGATCAAGGTCTTGTGAGCTGGGGTGGGGTGGGCAAGCAGTATACCCAATACATAAACTTGAGCAAGAGGTTGGACATATTATTCAATGTACAGAAGAAAAAAAGGCCCATATTAGCAATGTTAAAGGACTTTGAAAAACAGAGTCGAGTCAAGAAGACACAAGCTGTTGGATTTTTATAGTACTGGGTCATGGCCATGTCATTTTATTTGATATCAATAAAAGCAATACTGACTGGAACACACTGATTGTAATGCTATTGTCTGGTTTTCTACAGTGCTCTACCAGTTAACAGATGCATGAGATTAGGGGTAGATCCAGATTTCTTTTTTATATGGAGGGTCGATAACAAAAAATCAGATGGAGTGGGTCACTTTAAGGGGACTTCAGCTAACACAATTCTCACCCTCGATTCCCAAATATGCTCTGGATCTGACACTGACACTGGTGAGAATTTGTTCAAGTTTCAGTTATCTCGGTGTTTAGTTCTCCCTCTTGCTCCCCACCCCCACCCCCAAATTCAATGACCATATTCAAATTGAGGAACAAAATAAAAAAAGCCACTGTCATGCATCGCGATACAATTTTTTTCAGGCAAATGAAAATTCATTTCACCTGCCCAGAAATTTTCATTATGTATTTAGTTTAGCATACATGGCAGCAACATTAGAGGAGTCTTTCACCACCCTCTCCAATCTTACATGTTTCATGAATGAAAAAGTGACTTTCCCATTAGTCATCAGATAAATAATGGAATCTGAAAATGGCTATTAAGCAACAGTGTCAAGACACTGCTATCATTCCTGCCAAGTAAATCCACATCACATTAAAAAGCACAATTTTAAACTGCTAGTCATTCAAAAACACAGCTGTGACTTGCAAAATCATACAATTCTGAAATATCCAACCAAGACAAATAGAGGGGTAGGGTAGGGTAGAGTGGGTTATCAAATACTATTAAAATAGTCTCCTTTGAAAGAATGCCCTGAATTGGCAACATATACTGATGCTTTCATCAACCCAATGTAGGTCACAACAGCATCAGACAATATGGTCAACCATATCAATATAGTCAGTACATGTGATTACTGTGGTGAGACCAAACATTCAGCACAGGAATGCAGGCACAGACTGCCAATACAATGCCGTCAGTGTTGTAGCTTTGGACACAAAGCCAAAACTTACAATAGATTTATGGAATAGGAAATGGGCAATGAGTCCATCTCAACTCCACAGGAAGACACTATTCAGCAGAGGACCAATCTGTCTATCAAGAACTGTCATATATACCATGCATCCCTTGTCAAAAGAGATTTGATCCCTTTGCTGATTGATGTTCTGAATGTGGAAACTTACCAGCCACTTGTACATATTCAAATACGACTGATAGTTCAGATTTATACAATGATTATAAAAGCAGAAAATGCAGTTGTAGAAAAACTAATTTTTTATACAGTAATGACAGTTGTAACGATGATCATTATGAACATAGTTTTAATACTTTTAATGTCTCCTTGAGTGCCTCTGTTGGCATTGATGTTAATCTCATGAATTTAAGAGTTTCTAGTAAGGGTTTACACATTGGTCATTTAAATATTCAGGGTTTTCGTGGAAAGATCGATCAAGTGAAGTTACTGCTAACCTTTCCAAATAATAATACCCATTTATTTGAACTCTCCGAAACAATGTTAACAGAAAATCAGGGAGAAAATGTCTTGTATACCAATGGCTATGACAAACCTTATCGAAGGGATAGGAAAGCAGGCAGTGGTGGGCTCCTTGTGTATGTTAGAACTGGTATTATTTCTAAAAGACGAGAAGACCTAGAAATACAGGAAATAGAATCCATTTGACAACAGATCACTCCAGAAAAAGCTAAGCCCTACTTAGTAGGTTTTGTCTACAGACCCCCATCATCACATACTGATTGGTGTGAATATTTTGAATTTCAAGTAAATAAAATTTCAAAATGAAGAGAAACAACTGAAGTTGAAGCTACCATCCAAGGCGTAGAGAGGTGCATTTCTGATGTGAAATCATGGATGACATGTAACAAGCTGCAGATGAAAGATGATAAAACTGAAACCATTCTGATTACAACACAAAGACTTTCTCATTCACATCCTTTACCTCAAACAATAAATATCAGCAACACCAACATTAAATTCACACAGTACAAAACCTAGGTGTTACTCTCGACAGTACTCTCTCATTGCACCAACATGTCATGAACATATGCAAGGCTGCATATCTTGAGCTGAGACGCATCAGCTCCGTTCGCAAGTATCTTTCAGTTGATGCCACTAGAACACTTGTGTGTTCCTTAGTACTTTCAAGATTGGACTATTCTAACTCAATTCTGTCTGGTTTGTCTCAATATCTACTTCAGAAACTTCAAAAACTTCAAAACACAGCTTCTTGGATCATCCTTAGAGTACCACGATCAGAGCATGCCTCTCCCCTGCTCTGTACCCTACACTGGCTATCCATTTGATCCAGAATTAAACACAAAATTTGTTCTCTGTGCTACGTTTCACTGATGGGCTCCAGTCCAACATACCTATCTGACCTCACCCATGTGTACACACCAGCAAGATACTTGCGCTCCTCTTCTGACACTCGTATTCTCATTATTCCCACTATGAAAATGAAATCATATGGAGAACGTTCTTTTGCATACCAGGGCCCAGCAATGTGGAATGAATTGCCCACTGAACTTAGACAAAGACACACTGATCTCATTCAAGAGCGCTTTTAAAACTCACCTATTTCAACTGCAAGAACAGACTTAAAGACCTAATAATGTTTCCTTACCTTAAATATTTACAGCATGTTTTCTGTTGTCTAATTTTGTGGTGTTTGTTTTTTTTTTTGTAATCATATCATTATATATGTTTTTTAAGTGTTGTCAAATGTTGTAAAGCACTTAGAGCTTCTAAAGATTAGGCGCTATACAAAGTTCTCATTATTATTATTATTATTATTCTAGGCGATATATATAGAGACCTTCTCAATGATCAAATAAAAGTGAACTGGATGACTTTTATTGCTTCGATAGATATGGAGCAACTAGTAAATGAACCCACCAGAGTAACATCTACCTCTAAAACGCTTATAGATCATATTTATACCAATACAAAAGCAAATGTTTTGGAAGTAATGATTCCAAAGATTGGTATAAGTGACCACTGTGTAATTTTTTTAACACGTAAAGTCAATGGCAAATATAAAAAAATAACATCCATAAATCCATTACTTATAGATCTTTTCAAAAATTTGACACTGTTAAATTCCTGGAAGATCTGAAATAGATTCCATGGAATACAGTCCAAATCTTTGAAGATATTAATGATGTTTTAGATACTTGGACAGATCTGTTCATCAATATAGTGAACAAACATGCCCCTTTAAAAACACACAAGATAAAGAAAGACCACCAGCCAGGCTGGATCTCCCCAGAAACTTTAGAAGCAATAAAGCAAAGAGACCAACTAAAATCAGTAGGAAATCAAACTGAATATAGAGTTTGGAGGAATAAAGTTAATAAAATGATATGTCAAGCCAAACAAGCGCACTACAAAAAAGTGCTGGATGAAAATCAAAATAACCCGAAAGCTATCTGGAAAGTGTTTACAGAGTCTGGTGCAGGCAAATGTAAAACTGAAATTTTATCCCCCAATCATGAGGGCATTTTTACTGATAATCCAACTGACATCTCATATATTTTTAACAACTTTTTCGTTCAAACTGCTGAAAAATTTAAAGAACCCAGAACTTCATCTGATCATCTGGAACTCAAACATTTTTGTGCTAAAAAACTACCAAACAATATAAAGTCTGACATTCCTGAAATGAGTCCAGAATTAGTGTTGAAATATATAAAAAAAAATGGATGATTGTAAAGCTACGGGACTTTATATGACTGGACCAAGGCTACTAAAGGTTGCTGCACCTGCAATTATAGAGAGTGTAGCTTTCATTTGCAATGAAAGCATTATGTCTAATAAATTTCCACAAACATGGAAAACTGCCAAGGTTACACCACTGCATAAAGCAGGAACAAAAGATGATGTAAATAACTACAGACCCGATCTCTATCCTTCCTTGTCTCTCCAAATTACAAGAAAAACATGTACATGGTTCTTTTCTCAACTATTTGAACACTTATGATCTTATTCATGATAATCAGTCTGGCTTTCGACAGAATCACTCCTGTGAAACTGCACTTTTATCTTTCATTGATAAATGGCTGAAAGCATTAGATCAAGGAGAAATGATAGGCACTATTATGGTTGATTTTCGTAAAGCTTTTGATCTTGTAAACTATGAATTTTTGCTTGAAAAACTAAAAATCTATCAATGCAGTGAAAAGTCCCTAAACTGGTTTACTTCTTACTTAACCTAGAGTGCAAAAGTATCTTTATATGGTCAACTTTCTTAAAGTAAAAATATTAATTGTGGAGTACCACTGGGCTCTATCCTTGGACCTCTGTTATTAATTTTTTTTAATCAACGACTTACCTCTTAAGATTGGAACTTCAATTTCTTCCAATGACCTCTATACAGATGATACTACACTGTCCGAGATGGGTAAAACCAAAACAGTACTTGAAAATAACTTACAAGATGCTCTCAACAGACTTCAAGTATGGTGCAAGGAAGACAGTATGATCATAAATACAGAAAAAAACGAAAGCCATAATAGTTGCAATGCAACAAAAACAAGAAAGGCTAGATAGTGACAAATTCCAGGTTCTATTTGACAATGTGAGCCTTAATATGACCTCTCAGGATAAAATTCTTGGTGTATTCGTAGATAACAATCTTACTTGGTCTATTCACATTAAACACATTTCAAAAAAGGTTAATTCTTATCTTTGGCTACTAAGGAAAATCAAAACATACATTCCTCTTCAGTATAGGGTCATCTTTTATAAAAGTTATATTCAGCCATATCTGGACTAATGTAATGTAATTTGGGGTTTTACCTCTAATTCAAATATAACAACACTTTTAAGAATCCAAAAGGGGGCTTGCCATTTAATTCTAGATCAATGTATAGACAATTTCCAGGATGCAATGAATAATATAAAGGTTTTAACAATACATGAAAGAATATTTCTTAGAAAGGCCAAATTGATGTATGAAGTATCCAGAAAAGCTATTCCTGTCTGTCTAAGCAATATCTTTCACCAAAGAGATGCCGATGGTACTCCAAATTTAAGGTCCATGAGAAGTAAAAATTACATTATACCAAGGTCAAAGATGGTATTGTTTAAAAAACGTTTTTAATATACTGGTTCACTGGTATGGAACAACAGGATCCTAGCATTTCTTCTTTTCATAATCAATATCTCAAATGGATGAAATCTTTAGAAAACTGAACAGTTCTATTACAATAAATGCCGCCTGCTTTTCTGTAATTTTTCATCATTTTCACAGTTGAATTTTTCAATGCAGGATGATATTTTATATTTTATATATGTTTATGTATTCACAGATGCCTGTGCATGTGTTCCAGGCTTGATACTTTGACCTTTAAAATCACTTAATTATTTAGTGTCCAGCCAGATTCTTTACATCATGTTGTATATACTGTATATATTGAACATAACATATAGAAGGTCTCAAGGTAGATTAGTTCTGTATCTAACTGAGTTACCTTCTCTAAATAAAGTCTTTATTATTATTATTATTATTATTATTATTATTATTATTATTAAGGTACAAGCAAGCAATTAGCCTTGTTGTTTTTCTTTCAGTCTATATACGTAGAATGTACATATATGGTAGCAGCTGTCTTAGCATGTAAAAGCTTAATTGTTGTGATATCTTTGTAATTATGTAAGGCCAGAAATTTTATTTCAACACTGCTATCAACTATTCATATTTATTATCTTGCATCCCTCTACTTATAAAGCTGCTGCAAATTAAAGAACCCAAGAACATATAATTTTGCAGTCATTGTGACATGCTATTTGCCTTGGTTATGGATGTAGCCCCTCTATCTCCTTAATTAGTTCTTATTTATTCATTATAAATTATCTATGCTGTACACTATGCAACTCCCTCCTCACATTATGCAAAGAGAATGCCCAAATAATCTGATAAAACACCAATATTATCTAACATAAGTATCATACATTATATGTCAACACACAAGCATAGTCAGGCATGACTGACCACAAAATATTGACCTTGGCCTTTGGTTAAGGTATGAAGCCTTGAAGTAAACCCAATGTGCACAACCCAGTGTATTCTTATTGGACTTTGAATACCCGTGACATTTGACCTTTAAATCCCTCAAGCCATACATTTCTGTATCACTATAAAATTAAGCCATTTACAAAGTTTGGTCAATGAAATTATTCTAGAACAAAATTTATTCTGTAAAGCCCATTTTTCTTCAAATCACAATGATACTGACACCTCTGGTCTTTTGACCCCAAACTCAATAAGCTTCAATACCACACATGAAAGTCCACCACTAACATTGGCCAAGGTAGTGGTCTAGAAGAAAAGTTTTCATGCAAAACCCATTTTTTCTTCGTTCGGTCACGGTGACTTTGACCTCTGACATTTTGATCCAAAACTCCAAAGGTTTCCTCCTAACTCAAGTGCAAGCCAGCTACAAAGTTTGGTTCAAGTCTGCGATGTACAAATATTACTACAAACTGTTGTTATTCTTTTTGTTTCTTTTGATGATTGTATTCTCTTCTTTGAAATCACTTTCATCTGCTGGATGTGCAGCTTTGAGGTGAAGTGACTCCCACAACCATATAGGACATTTCAAGCAGTTTTGGATTTTCTGGGCATTATTTTAAATATGCAAATATTACTAAGGCTGAGAATTTAAACATGCAACAGTGAATAAGGTCTAAATAAATTCAATGTTTTCAATAAAATGGAAATAATATGCAAAACTCATATAATAGATCCGAGTTGGTAGTGGTCTTTAATAGTCAGAAAACCAGATAATCCCCAAAACACTACATGCATTGTTGATGTCAGGTTCCTACCAGTTACCCTGTTTTGTTTTGTTTTTTTTGTTGTTTGATACAGTCACAAAAGCCTGAAAATAATATCCTACTGAGGATCCATTAGAGCATAAAAGATAATACCCTATGGAGGACCCCTTAGCATAAAAGGACTGACAACTGAACAATGTATTCAAGTCATGTTCCTTGTCAGAATTTTATCAATGCCCTGGTGTGAAGTGGGATCAGTACATAAACTATACCAGGCCCTCCTATAAAACTACTATTCCAGTACCATTTTTACCTATGGGAACATAAATCATGACCAGGCCAGGCCTTACTAATGCCTAGTTTCCTGCAAATAATATACATGTACACTAGGCTAGGCCACTTCACTACCACCATAACTACCAGATATGCTCTGTCACATAATGTTATAATGCATGCACAAGATGAGCTGACATAATACTGATTTTCTACCCTCCTTATTTTGACTGAAAACCTTAATTCCAGTGTAGAAACAAATGGTACAAATCTTCAAATTTTGTATTTTCCAGTATAATAAGAACATAGCCATATTTAGAGCAAGTTCTTTCTATGATATTACTTAAGTGTAAATGATTTTTTTTTCATGGATTTTAGAAAAATGTCCACCACTTCTAACACTTTGGCCACAGCTTCTAATACATGCTGCAGTGCAGCTGGATTCATTGAGGTCCCAAGCATACTGAATGAAGTAGCTTAAAAGAGGTCAGCATATGAAGATATGGTAACAAACAGCTCAATTGTCTTTATTTGATTTCCCCACTTGAGACAACTGGGGAGGTTTAATATGCCACTTTGGGGAATGTACCTGGCAGCTCAAGGCAGAGATCATAGGTCTCAAAGTAGAGGGAGGAAACAGACCACCCTTTACATTTCCTGTAGAACACCACAATGAATTTCCTCAATTGAGGATGAATTAAAAAGCAGGAGATCTGGTTGTGTTTGAGCCCCAGAGGTCTTTTCCAAAGTGGAAATGATCTTCTTTGTGATTCTGGGCACAAGTCTGAAGTAAAAAAAGGTAAACTTTCTTTACTGACTTATCAAAGAACCAGTTCTTCTCAACTAACTGTGGGGAACTAGTGGATTTGATAGGAGGCACCAATAGAGCCGTTTTCACATTAAACTCATTGAAGTCATCAAAGATAGAGAGAGCATTGTTATTAGTCTAATACACGCTGTACAAGGGAATGGCTGGGCGTCACTATGTCTTGCAGGGGTGGATGTGACATAGAAGCGAGCATTCAGTGCCTTTGCCTGTAAATCATCACGGTGAGTAGGTGCTTTGCTTATTAGTTTTTTTTCTAGTTGGTATAGATGTTGCCTCCAGGCTTCCTGGTTGATATCACCTGACAACCTGATGGCAGTGCATGAGCTGTAACATCACTCTACTCTGGGTCCAAGGTCTAGCAGTCCATGGAGGCATAAGGGATAACACCTCTGAGGTGGAGGGACCAACATCCCTTAAAGATTCATAGGGATAACAGGGAAGGGGGAGGGCAATATCAATCCCCTTCCCTAGCCTAAACCTGGTGGGCAGACTCCTGTTCCTACACAAGATGTGACAGTAGACTGGGGAGAGGAGTGAACTCAGTCTAATCACTATCCGATTGGTATGAGAGGACCCATGGCCAGTACAATCTGACCAGTGACTGGTGACCAGTAACCAAACTGGTTACCAAACATGGACTGTTCAGGTGACAGAGATGTGTCAGAACACTGTTTGTCTGATTCATCACTATAAAGGGTGAGGTGCCTTTCCTCCCACTCAGGAGGTTGCAACATGTTACCCAATATGTGAGGTTTGCAGTGCTTCTCCTCCCTTGCAGTACAGCGCAACATGCTGCTCTGAATGCAAGATGTGTCAGCTGCTTCTCCAATGTTGGGGAAGGCAATATATTCCTCAAATGTTCAGTGCCTCTTTCTGGATGGGCCTCACCTGTCTCCAAAAAGACTGGTCCGTTAATCTCTTGGGACCAGAGTTATCTTTTGATCTGAAAAACTAACAATCATGCAGTGAGACCCTATGGGCTCTGCAATAAACAAAATGAAAATTCTTAAGAGGAGGTGAGGGATGGTCCTCTGCCCTTTATATGCATGTCTGGAATGGCTAGATTCCAGATTTCAGTTGACCATAAATTACAAAATGCACAATGAATTTTGGTATGTATTTTGACTAAGTGAGGCAGTCCCATCATTGTTCTCAGAAATAAAAATTATCTGCTAAAGCAATGAATAATGACAATATGTTATAATATGTCACACATAAACTCATCTGTTGTTTATATGATGTGTGCTATATATAACCTATGGATGCACAAGGTAAACAATAAGAACTTACCATATTTACCATATATATTGGGACACAATAAAGTTACTTTTTTTCCCCTGTTCGAGAACTTATGGTGAAACTTCTTTTCGCCTAGGTCATGTGTTCCAAGACTTAACAAAATAAATCTGTGTTGAATTTACACCCCACCCCCCTGCCAGTGCACTGTGGATTAAAGTGTTGTATCTTAAGTACACACTTTATTATTTTTTAAATAAAATTTGAGTGAATTTTCTGACATGTAAATCTTGAATGATATAAAAGGTGTCCCACAACTTACGACTTGAAAAACAATGTGTCCCAGAGCATACAGTACACAAAAAAATTACTTTAAAATAAATTTGTGGTGTCCGAACAAATATGGTGTTCTGATATATATGGTAAATACTGTACCTGACTTTTCTTTAAAGTAAAGTAAAATGTTCAATTATTAAATCTTTATTCAGGATCAACTGCAAACACACACCCTATAACAATGCAATGTGAGTCATCAGAACAAACATAAATATACAAAGACAAAAAAAACATCAAACCTGGTATTTTGACAATTAAGAAGAAAGGAATACGTAGTACCTATTATGTTTGGAAAGGATCTCTGCTGCATATTTTCCTCAACATAAAAGTCTTACCCATAACCAGTTGTACTGACACAGAATGAGTATACCCAAACCCCTGGGGTGGGATACATCATGGCAACCTAACAGGTCCCTTAAATATCAATTTTCTACCAGCAAGTAACATGAAAATAAACAGGATAAATGCAATACTGGGATATATTTGCTGAAGAAAGACTGCCATGCAGTGAAGCACCTTTTCTGTCACAAATTTGACACTTCCATTCAAACTGTTTCTTTGAAAAAGATGACTGTTCTGTGCATAGGCATGCAAAGTGTACAATTTTGCACTCTGGGGGAGGATATCATATTCACATCACAAGAACGAGGTTTTTAAGTATAAAAAAATGACTAAGCTATGCAGTAGCAACATGTGATGTATTACTGCTATTTAACAGTACTAATGCTGGGAATATGGCTGATTATGGTAAACATCCTACTCTATATTAGAGTTCCTTATTGCTGTGAACTGAAAAGAGATTTAAGGGGGCAGAGGATTATCTCAAATCAATACAATATTGCTAATTACTTTTTTGCCATTATCATACTGCTGAATCTGATGGTAATACAAGAAAACATCACTAACATACATTTTTTTTTTCTCTATTGTGCATTACCTTAACTTCCCAAGTTGCAATTATGGTTATCATAATCAAAATAAAGACCACCAAATCCAAAATCTGACTTAAGCACCTGCCATTAATTTTTGGGGGCATGGGTGTGGAAGGTAGAGGTCTGAACAAAAAGTTCTGGGTCCCCAAAGAACTTCAAAAAATATAGTCTTGAGGTAAAAAGAAGAAAAAAAACATTCTGGATCAAAAGAATGCACCACCATTATATGGTCAGTCCCATAGTTGATTTGGAAAGTTCCAGTCTGTCTTGAGTAAAAGTACAGACTGCTTTTGTGCAGCATGAAGAGACTGCGTCTATGCTGTTAGTCTATAGTAATGTAAATAATTAATTGCCTTATTGCTTCCATTAAAACTAATAGTCTATAACCTCCACTATGAAATGCAGTTATATGATATCTCACATTTCCAAAGAACTAAAACTGGCAAATGTTTTTACTTTATTGAAAGTTATGGAGCAGCAACTTGGTCTGGGGTTCTTATACTGGAGAAAGGTGACTTAAGTTCAAACAGATGATACTTTAAAGTTGCTACCAGTTGTAATATGTAAATAATGAACATCTGTAATCAAAAGGTGGCTCACATGTACAATTTCAACATAGAGATTTACCAAATCAATAAAGAATGGTTCATAGTAAGATTTTCCTTCTGCTGACAATTCAATATCCACTGTGGCTTCTGATAAGTGCACTTTATATTTACTATGAATATATTTTACCAAAAAAAAATTATATCCACATATATAAATTATCCTGGCATTTTTCCCCAAACTCAAGTAGGATATGGAAAGCTTGAACACCCATGGGACCTTGCACATCAGCTAAACTGATCTGTAGTTTGAGTCAAAACAAAAAACCATCAAAAGAATGGCTGATCCCCCCCCCTTGACCACAGCATTAAAAATGTGCCAATTTAAGAAAAAATTGTGATTTCACCGACACTGACCTTGACTTTGGAACTATTGATTTCAGACTTAATGTGAAGCTGCCCTTCATAAAGTGTAATGCACTTGTGAAGCCGAGGAAAACTGAATGTGGAAAACTTGAGGAAAGTGGACTTGTATGGTATACAAATTATCAATTTCAGATCCAGTGACCCTGACCTTTGTACCAGAGTATAAGCTGAAAGTTGCTGCTACCCAAGCGTATGCTGCCTACATAAAAAATATACCCCAGAAACTTGGCTTTCAAATGAAAACTGAAACAAGTGACCCAAGTAGACCTGAGATCATTCACATAACACCTGCCAAACAGCCAAACTGAAGAGCAGTTGTTGAAAAAAAAGTCAGCAGGATGTTCCTGAAAAAACGTCTTCCAACACAGTTGATCAAATATATTAAGAAAACAATTGCTTTGAGGATGCTTTTAATGGTCAAATTCTGTTCAGCAGCTTTTCTTCTCAATACTGCCTTCACTAACCAATGTAATCAATACTTTTCTCTCATCAGGTGAATTCTCATCATTTTTCAAAACTGCAATTGTTAAGCCTCTGCTGAAGAAATTGACACTTGATCCAAACAATTTAAAGACCTACCAACCTATTTCTAACCTCTCATTCATTTGAAAAATCTTGGAAAAAGTTGTTCTATCCTAACTTGTATCTCATCTGAATTCAAATACCGGTAGTCTTTTAGTAATGTACAGTATGCATATTGCCCTGCCATAGTACACGACTTCTCAATAACTCATACCCTGATAACTTGCATGCTAGCTTGTAATGCGGGGTCAGGTGTGGATCCCATTTTCTTAAACAGAAAATACCCAAAAATGTATCCCTTTTTGTTGAACCTGAAGAAATTTATGATCAAAATTGGTAAATGAAACTCTGATATATTGCTTGTTTTTTCATTGAAAACGGTAGACAGGACCTGGAAATTTTAATAAACATTATGAAATTATCAACTTTTAATAAGTACACCACTCCCTCGATAACTTGCGCCCTGATAACTCGCGAACCCGCTTATAACGTGGGGTCAGGCGTGGATCCCATTTTTAAAACCAGAAATTACCCCAAAAATAGATCCCTATTTTATGAACTTTATGGAAATTGTGATCAAAATTAGCTACAAAAACTTTGATATATCGCTCGTTTTATTGTCAAAAACGGTAGATAGGACCTGGAAATTTTAATCAACATTATGAAAGACCAAATTAAAAATAAGGCATCCAATTTTTTTACATTTTCTTTCCAAGTGACATTCCTAGCACACCATAATTAACGATATGTAAGGAAATTTCTATCAATGAAAATGTCACTTATGCCGAGTGGAGGCAATACTTTAATAAATAAATACAAATTAAATAATTTTTTTATCAATTGAAATTTGTGTTCTAGTTCTATCTTCTAGTTCCTTTTAAGTGTAATCATCATAAATGCAATGTGTCCTCTTGTAATTAAATGTAAAATGTGTCAATCTACCATAACCGCTATGTCCGCGAGCATTTCTCTGAGAACCTATTTAGGTGCCGACCGTGTTTTGATAACTGACTTGCACAAGTATTTGTTGCATTGTTGCACTGAATTAAAAGCTGGCCTCCTTTGTATTGTCACGTTAATTATGTTTTTTGAATCAAATAATGGAGGTGAAATAAAAGAAAAGTTAAAAGGCACGAAAATCCTACAAACTTAAAATCTAGCTGTCCCGGTCGTATGTCGGGTGAACTCACTTCATTTGATCAAATAAACACTGTTATAAATGTTATTGTGTATGTAACATAAACTACATTATATTAACCAACTCATTGGTAATTGTGATCAAAGATAGCATGGCAACCAAGCGAAAAGAATACTCCTATACTTCATAAAATAAAGAACTTGGTTTCACAGATACAGACCATTGTGGGCAAGCGAGTTTCAGAGAATTCTTGAACTGGCACTTTGAGATATCCTCAAGAATGATAAAAAGTTTCATTATTACTTCATGATATCAATACTGTACTAATTGAACAGCACAAAAATTGAGATTCGACATAGATGATTGTCTCACAAAAATTTTGCTTGCTTTTTGAACAAAAGGAATCTTGTTTGGTGGTGTATCAACAGTTAGTCTAGTTCCCTGCTCTTTTCACTCCCAGTTTGGTAGGATACAATGCCATACCACTCCGGGAACCAGACTCATCAAGAAAACAAAAAGCAGTGACGTAATACACACGTTTTCGTGTAAACGTAATGGTTGTTGAAACCAGTTGGAACGATCTTTCACATGTTGGACATTTTGAAAATAAATGTTATTTAAACAGAATAACGAACAACTTCATTAGAAAAAGTGCATTAATAAAAAGTATTATCGACGTGAATGTAAAATGAGGATTCAGTCACTAAACAGCGAAGTTCCCTAACCCCCGACACCCCCCGCTGTTTTCTTGATGTCCAAGCGATTTTTTTCAATTTTTGGATGTCCCTTGGTAACTCGTGCCCTCGCTTATAGCGCGGTCTATGTTTGTGGACCCTGCTGTATGCGAATTATCAAGGGAGTGGTGTAGTAACATATATTTGTTACATTTTCTTTCCAAACAAGATTCCTAGTATGCCATAAATAATGATATTCAATGACATTTTGATCAATGAAAATGTCACTTATGTTTAGTGGAGGCAGTACCTTAATAAATACCAGTTAAATAAGTTTTTTGATCAAGTGGAATTTGTGAATTAGTTCTATATTTTATTTCAGTTTAAGTGTAATCATCATAAATACAATGTGCCCTCTTGTATTTAAACATAAAATGTGTCAATCTACTGTAATAACTATGTCTGCAGATTTATTCTGAGAAGTATATTAAGTGCCGACCTTGTTTTGATATCTGACTTGCGGAAATATTTGTTCTATTCTTGCTCTGAATTAAAAAGCTTTGTATTCTCACGTTAAATTGCACCTTTTGTATCAAATAAAGGGGGTGGAATAAAAGAAAAGTTAAAAGGCATACAAATCCAGTTAGAATAATGTTAACGACCTTTCAGATGTTGCGCATCTTGAAAATAAATGTACTTAATACAGAAAAATGAACAACTTCATAAGAAACAGCGCTTCATTGACAATTATTCTCAATACAATTATAAAACGAGTATTCAGTCATTAAACTGCCCAGTCCCCACCCATGTCCCTTGTTAACTAACATCCTTGCTTATAGTGCGGTCAATGTTTTTGGACCCTGTTGTGCCCAAGTTATCGTGGGAGAGGTGTACTGAAACTGCCCTTCTGAGAATAGTTAACAACCTCTCTGCTTTGGATAGTGGAAAGAAGACAGACCTCACCCTCCTTGGTTTCTCTGCAGCAACAGACACAACAGAACATAATATATTACTTCACCATCTCCAGCATGTGTTTGGTATTTACAGTATAGCCTAACTACGGTTCAAGTTCTACTTAGTTAACAGGACACAGATTGCGTTCATAAATGGAAAACATTCCAGCCCTGTTGAACTATGTTTTGGTTTTACACAAGGCTCTGTTCTCTGCCCTGTTCTCTTCATTCTATACACTCAGACAGTCTCAACTGTCACAGATTGACATCGGGTGTCTCACCAATTGTACACTGACGACACTCAATATACTAAAATCTAGCTGCCCAGCTGAATTTGAGGCTACCATTCAAGGCATAGACGCGCATTTCCAATTTGAAGTCAAGGATTATATGTAACAAGCTGCAGATGAATAATGATAAACCTGAAGCCATCCTGATCACAACACAAAGATTTTCTCATTCACATTCTTTACCTCAAACAATAAGTCTCAGCAATACCAACATTAAATTCAAACAGTACGAAACCTAGGTGTCACGTTAGTTCCATTTGCAATTTTCTTTTGGCTGATGCCACTAAAACACTTGTGTAGTCCTTAGTACTTATAAGACTGGACTATTGAAATTCACTTCTATCTGGTTTGTCTTAGTATCTACTACAGAAACTTCAAAAAGATCAGAACAAGCCTGCTTGGATCATTCTTAGAGTAAGAAGAACTAAGCACATGTCACCTTGTTCTGTAACCTTTACTGGCATCCTGTTCAAACCAGAATCAAACAAACTTTGTTCACTGTGTTACATTTCATTGATGTGGCTCCAGTCCAATATACCTGTGTACACCAAATCTTGTGCGCCTCTTCCAGCACTTGTATTTTCATTGTTCCCACTGTTAAAATTAAGTCATATGGACAATGTTCTTTTGCATACCAATGCTCAGCCCACAGATCTTGGACACAAGGATACTGTGATCTTATTTAAGAGTGCTCTTAAAACTCTCTTATTTCAACTACAAGAACAGACATAAAGACTTGCAATATTTACTTCCTTAATTACTGTCAGCATGTTTAAGTTTTGTAATTTCATGGTGTTTGTTTTTGTGATCTTGTAGTTGTGTATGTTTTTATGTGTTATCTAATACTGTAAAGCACTTAAAACTTCAAAAGATCAGGTGCTGTACAAAGTTATTATCTTTATTATTGTTATTATTATTTAAATGTCTATTTTACTAAAGGCAAATATATTTGTTGGTGAACAGCCATCACTTCTACAGATCTGAAGGTCCTCCTTGCCATGGTATTTTCTGTCAAATTTAAGCAAATTCTGTTGACTCGTTTTTCTACAAAGAAACGTTACAAGGTTCTAATATTTTTAAAAACAGCTGCACCCATATGTCATGGATCAGCATGACTTGCATACATCTGAAAGTCCTCTATGCCAGAAAGCTTTTTATCAAATACTCTTGGTCACCTGCTGAAAAGTCATTTAACAGTTTTTCTAGTTTTAGTGGCAGCAGGAATATCTGACACTGGATCTGCATCTTTTGCATGAATTTTTATTCCAGGATTCTTTCTGTCAAGTGGGGTCAAATTATATTCAACAGTTTTAAATGCTCTCCAAATTTTAATTACTGCTATTTGGCAGTGCATCATCATTTTTGAACAAATATAAAAGGACCTCATGCAAGGATGCTTTCTATTAAATTTTTTTCAAATTCTATCCAGTGGTTTAATAGAAAAATGCAAACAAAAGTTGTTTTTGCTTTTTATTTGACAGCATATTTGATTGAACTGCATCATTCATGTAAATGTGAGGTCTTCGTGCGTGTGTGCTTTCTACCAAGTTTCAAATGCTATTTGTGTATCTGAACGTTTTAATATTTTTAATAATGGCAGCCATATTTGATGGCTAACTGGCTTCTTTTGCATAAATTTAAAACATCTTCTTACCAGGATGCTTTAAGTTTGGTCAAATACATTCAACAGTTTTGGAGAATCTGTTTCGAGTTCTCATATCTGATGGTGGATCAGCACCAGTGTAAATGTTTTGTCAAATTCTATTCAACAGCTATATCTGACAGAAACAATAAGTGTGTAAACCACACCCATCACCTACTGATGCGGAAACAAAAGCACCATAAACATTATGTTGTACCCTACAATGTCATTTTCTGGAAACCATTTTTCTTCTTTCAGTCTCGGTGACCTTGATCTTTGATCTACTGAACCCAAAATGACAAAGTGCCTTTCCTGTCTCCAACGCAAGCTGTTCACTAAGTCTGGTCATGATTTGTGGCATACATGTTGGATTCAAACTGTTCTGTAATTTTTCATCTTGGGAGTCCCTTTGACCCTAACCTTTGACCTATTAACAACAAAATCAATGTTTTTCTCAAATGCAAGCCATCTACAATGTCTAATCAAGACAAGTGGAAAAGGACTTCAGTTGTTTGGTTTTTTTTAATTGTATTTCCTCCTTTCAGTACACATGTTGACCTTTCTCTTGTTGACCCTAAACTGAATAGATACCTACCTACTCTCTGATGCAAGCAATCCACAAAATTATGGTCAACGATGGTGAAAAGAAACTTGCAATATTGTAAGGAAATAATTTTTTACCTAAAGAGTCTGTTGCTATCATATTAATGCTTAACATTTCCCCCCATTTATTGTATAGATATTGACCATCATTAACCCAGACATGCCTACCCCAGAAAACGTTTTTGAGGAACGCCACCACCAAAAATGAGGGGACAGAGCATGAAAATGAGGAACATAAGAATGTTAGAGTGAATAAACATAATAAATTCTCTCAAAACACCATTAAATACTAGTAATGCATATTTATAATAAATACTTTTGTATAAAACCCAGTACCCACCTATTTACAATATATACAAATATACAAAATTCAAGTCCAGGAAAGATCTTGAAGTTTCCTTAATCATTGCTTCCATCTGTAGAAACAGTGAATGGGCAATTCCACATTCTTTCAGCTAATTTTAATGTAGTATTGGCCGCTATTTCTTAAACAATAGCAGTTCCTTTTGCTCTACCACACTAAAATTGTTTAACAATGTCAGAGTCACTAAACATAATTTTAAAAGCCTTTGAAAATGTATCAAGTGCACTCATAGGCAGATTGAGTTCAGTAATAATATCTACTAACGTAACTTCAGCTCTGATTACATCAGACTTAGGCACAGAAGATGAAGTCGCACTAGATCCAGCCTATAATAAAAAAAAATCCAACAATTTTCTTAGAGCGTTTAACTTCTTTTTCAAGGTTGGAATGCCTTTTTCCTGAAACGTGTCTGCGTATATCGAACATTCCTCCAGACTTTATTGAAAATTCACAATTACAGATGTTGCAGAAAGCATTTGTGTCTGCATTTTTTCCTGGCTTGAAGAATTCATACTCGTCAGCGTATTCTTTACAAAAACATTGAGCGTTCTTTTGATGTAAGTTTTGAATCACTTTCTTCAATATCCAATTGCTTTTTAGAAGCCATGAAATTTTTGTACAGAATCAAGAAACAATTCATTGTAAACAGAATATAAAAGAATCTGTGAATGTAGACTTTTGTATTAGAACCACCTCAGATCACACGTGTTTGCAATGGCTATTTTAAACCATCGCGCATGCGCAGATTTGATAATTTCCTGTTCTGGAAGGTGATAGCATATTTTATGACATGCAGATTTTTTATCCCCACTTTTGCGAATTTTCAACACTAAATGCGTATTTGCGGGACGCAAAGGCAAATTTGGGCATTTTGCGGGACTAATACGCAAAATGCGGGACGGTAGGCATGTCTGCCGGTGAGTCCATGTGAAATGCTGGATCAGATACACGCTTCAACATTTTTATATATATTCGTTGTTGTCTAAAACGACAGTCGAGCCAGACCACTTCCTGTTATTATACTTGTTGTTATATTTTTTATCTCCCGGCGGCTACTTGTTTTGTCGGTGATGGCACTCGAGCTAATTCTTTCAACCGCTCATTTGCAGCTTGATTTATTATTTTGCTGACACTTGGTGGCATCACTTCGGTGCTGGGCAGTTGGAATGCTTACTTCGGTGGTGGGTAGTTTTACTGGCTGTGGTCGGACCGCTTGTGGTCTGCGCACTAATCTTGCGAGTCTGTCTTTGACCGTCGAGAATGCTTTACCAGCAAGATTACCAACAGTGTAAATAACCTTATCACGAACAACTTCGATAGCTTTCATACATAATTGTTTTGCAATCGGAACAGCTTTTGGGGCTATCGTTCTGAATAAACCATGAACAACATCGCCGAGTCCGTCTCCGTAGATCATTTCATAAACCGGTAATCGTGAATTTATCACCCTGATGCTTTCAGGTCTACGTTGGGCACTGCGCATAATCATGTTAATTTGTTATTGCCAACCTAATTAATCGCTCACTGTAGTATTCGTCGGTAATTTCATCGATCAGGCCTGATATACGCCACTGTCCATGACACCATAGGTAAATAAACGCTGACAAATATCAGCTGCTTCACTGAAGATTTTGTGGGAATTGTTGCCGGTTCGTCTTCCACCAATCAGAATTTCTAGTCGATCAACATCAGCGAGGACATTATTGGGACAAAGTTTATCTTGAATCACCGGCGATTCAGCGATCATATTACCACTTTGTTTTCTACGACGTCGATCAGGAGTGGCAAGGCCACTTCCGGTCGCTCCTTTAGGTGGTTCTTCTTCCTCAATACGAGGCGATCCAAACTGTAATCTATCTCCAAGTAAACGGGATTGTCTAACTTCTTTGACCTGTTTCTCAAATGTTTTTCAAATAAAGGCTTATATTCACCACTAATTTGAGTTATACCATGGTGCTTTCGAAACACGAAACGAGTCCAGTTTTTTTGTGTGACAGTGGCGGTCTCTGGATCAAATAATTTACTGCGAACTTGATATCCTTCTGCAGCAACCGCTACTGGGTTTTCTCGAAGTATTTTACAACCTTCTTCTGTAAATTCGGCAGGTAGTTTTTTGGAAGGTTCCAGTTCTGGTTCACCAATCTCAGCACGGGCTTGTTCTATACCCTTGATTGCTTGCTGTATTTCTTGCAGTAATTGTGATTGAACAGTACCTATCCCAGCTAGAAGCTCTTTGAGAATCTTTTTTTTTTGCTTTCTTTTTTTGGTTACTTTAGCTGTTCGGTTGATTTAGCTGTTTTGTTCCACCGACGGAAGATCTTTAGTGGCTTTTGTGACTGGTTTAAATAACTGTTGTGTACCCTCTGTAAATTCCACATGAGCATCCTGGCGTTGTTGCAGCTGTTGTTGTACAGAATCACGGACTGCAAGATACATCTCAATCGCATCCAGTCGTTGTCGAGCTAATTTTGCCGTAGGAGATTCCATAGTAAGCGCAGAATCACTTGTTATTATTATTAGTACAACAACGATTTATTTACAGATCACTAAGTCAGCAGATATACAAGGTTTTACTGTATTAAAGCAACGTAACGTAATTATTCCAAATATAATAAATTACCGTGATCTCAATTTGACTCAACAGTTTAGACATTGCCCTGGTCACGTGTTTGTGTTAAAAACATCTATGCACGTAATAACTCGCTGAGATTCCCAACTGAGGTCACATGGTTAAATACACTAAATGGCTGGAATTTATAGGTAAACTTGATTATTGTACACTCTGTAGAGACCTATTTTGACGCAGGCTATTTAGGAACATTCTCTAATACGTTTACATCAGACCTATTTTGCTGGATGAACTCTACATGTGGACTACAGATGGAATACGAATTTAGATATATTATTTATTTTTGTAAATAACACTGTTCATGCTGATATATTCTCTGTGAAAACCACCCCCAGTCTATTTAGAAACATTTGCGAGTATTGTGATAGCAGACCTGTTTCACTCGACTAACTCTACCTGTGGACTGTCATTGTATTGATTTATGACTTTGCCCATTATCAATGTACATATATGGATTTCTCCCCACTCGGCAATGTACGTAGTACGAATTAAGATATTTTTTGTAAATAACACTATTTATGTATTTTATTTCAATTGAATATTCTGCAGCACAGGCTAATTATAAATTATCTAAAACGTTTTTTATTTATCGTCAACAGCAGGTATTTATATTAGGTTTTAACAGATATCTTTCGAATCTGCGGTAGTGTAGTGGTAATGGCATTGGATTTCCAAACCATTACTGGTATACTTCATGGGTTCGAGCCCAGAAACCAGAAAACATACAGATAGCTGACAATTTGCGAATATCACCAGTCGAAACTGGTGGTGGTACAGTTTTGCACCACCTCGGGTTCGCCCAGAGGTGGGTATGTAAAAAATTATCAGAAATCAGTGTGTATCCTGCTGACCATAGAACTATCGCCTGTGCAAAATTTATGGACATCCTTCTGAATTTCTAGTATTTCATTTCATATCTAGGAATTCACCAGGGGTACGTCCATGTGACCATAAAGAGGAAACACCTTCCCCCACCCCTTTATGGTAAAAATAGACCTTAGAGGTAAAGAGCCCGAAAACAGACAGGAATGCATGAAAGATATAGCCAGGAATACAATGGAAAATCCAAAAGTAAAAACAGACCTCACTGAAGGATACCCCATGAAGACAGAAATTAGAAAAGTGAGAAAACCTCATTGAAGCGTACCCCATGAAGGGACCCTATGAATGGATATAAATTGGCACAAACAAAAATAACTGGCAATGAATTGGCAACTAAGCTGGCACAGACAAAAAGCTCAGCATCTACAGTCTATTTTTGCTTTTCTGCTGCTTAAAATAATATAATAATTAATTATGTACAAGTTTTTCTTACAATGGTTAGTTACTTAAATTAGGCCTTGTATATTTTTTTGGTGTAATTGTGTAACTGGTATGTTGTTGATATTCTGACTAAAACAAATTCACATTTTATAGCTCATAAAATAACACCAAGAATTGTCACATATAGTTTATGTTACTGTTCGTTGGTCATTCCAATGGTTCCATGTATTTTTTTTGCATCATTTTTTTCACCCATGTCCAGTGCCCCTTAGGTCAGTTGACCTCCTCTTGCTGCTCAAGTACCAGTCTGTTATTTTGTGAAAAAATGGGGTCCTTATGAGAAAATGGCAACCACCTGAGGTACATGTTGGTGATGAGTGGTCAGTGAGCTATCAAAGTGTTGTTCCCAAGTTGTACAGACAGGAAATTAATTGCTGCGCCCATGAAACTCCCTCTGCTGGTCATTTAGGAGTCAATAAAACTTATCACAAGATCTTTAATCATTTTCATTGGCCAAAAATGAAAAGTGATGTTTCTAAATACTTAATTTAAGACTTTAGAGTCATAACACTAGTTCAGAGAGAATGAAGGAACACAAGGGTTTTAGTGTCATCAGCTGAAAGAAAATTGAAAATGAAGTCTCAGTTCTAGACATGCAGCCTTGCATATACCCATTGCAGCTGAATCTTTCAGTGACATTAGTACTGAAACAAGTTGATTTTGCTACTAGAACCATTTGACAGTTTTCTAAGCAGCTTTATAGACTTGCTTAAGAATATAAAGAATGGATGAAAGTCAAAGCATTGCCAAGGCATGTTTGTCAACCAATGAACCCAAGTGCTTATCTAGTTGTTCTGCTGTAGAAGTTGTTAGGTTTGCTTGAATCTCATGCATTAGTTGGGTTCTATAAATCATATGGAGGTTTCTCTTTATCTGCTGCAAGTTCATGAGACACCACTGAAGACTGTAGATTATTATCATCAGATTTATGAAGAATCCAGTCCAAACTGTGGAATCCAGTCCAAGATGTGACCATGTTTATAGGTGTGTTGGCTGACTGTTTGCGGTTGAAAACATGAATGAAATCATAGCATTTTGATGTGTACAGATTTCCAGGACAGTCAAATTTAAAGTTGAAATCTCCAAGAATAATCAGGTTGCCACCTACCGAATTTCCATATTCCAGGAGGTTAGGAAAGTACTCCAAAAAGGGAGATTCGGTCAGCTTGTTTTTCTACAAGGAGGGCAGCAGAGGCCAAAAATATTGGACTGACCATTGGTCTGTTGTGAGGGTAGCTTGAACCCATTCAAATGATGCATGGTCAAAACTGAAGGTTACTGTGTGATTAAGATTGTAGAGTATGAAGTTCTTTGCAACAACAGGAATTCCACCTCCATGGAAGTGGTGGGGAATGACCTAATGGAATAACCAGGAGGTGTTAGCTCTGTGCACTTTGGCTCATCATCTGATACATGTTTACTTTATATAGTATATGTTTAACACAGATCAACCAGACATTTATTGCAGTAATTTCCAATCCTAATTCTCAGGTCCCATCACAAATATTTCTAACCCTGCCCCAGAGGTAGATTACAAGTCAACAATTGTTAACCACATCTGTTAAGATTGACAATGAATGTTGATCCCACATACAATGTCACAAGAGCAAGAAAATTAGGTCACTGTGACAGGTTTTTAAGGGTGTGAATAATTATGGTGAACTGTGACAGATGGAGCTGATTACCAAAATTCAACGACTGAAATGTTTAAGAGCGTTGCTCTGATGCACTTCCTCTAATACTGAGTCGTTAGGATGCATTTAATCTTCACAATGACGCAAGCAAAATCACGCAAACACTAACAACTTTACAACTAGAAAAGTCATAACTATGTCTTACCTATGCTTCACAGTCATACCCATGTTTTCATATGTTCAAATAGTGCAGGAGAAGAATCTCGCAATAAACATGATTCAGCAGGATCACATTGTTAACTTTATTTTACTTTTTTGATAAAGAAACTTATTGTAAGATCGTAAGAAAAACAAAAATATATTTGATAGTATATGACATAAATAAGCCAATTCTAATGTTCAGGCCCAATCATGAGCAATTTGGTCATAAAACACTGAATAAAAAGTGTAGTCAACCATGCATCATGAAGAAAAATGCAAATCTATTATATGATGTGTATGACAAGTACATCAGTGTCAACTTGTTTCTAATCCATCACTGAGCATCTGTGTAGACTTGTTTCTAATCCATCATGAAATTAAAACCATTCAAGGATATTGTGTAATCAATGGACAAATAGTACAGTTTTCTGAGTCTTAAAACTGCTCCTGGTAACAAGTAAACAAGCATGACAACCAGACAAGGATTCAGTGAATAAACAAAGCAATAAGTAATTTTTTTTCTGGCTTAAACTTCAAGAGTCATTGCCAACTCTAAGACACTTTTTATTAGCAGTGCCGCTAATATAATTCTGCTCCATATCTGAAATATATCTAAAATGAAATTCAGGAATTCTCCTCAACATCTTTTTCATATCAACTGACACAGGTATCTACTGTTTAAAGCACCAATGAAATGTGAAAATTTCTCAAAAAACAGAATATACCTAATTTTCACACCTTATGACTATATACATATAGACACATATCTTCATTGAGGCCTTACTGTCAAAATCCTATATGGGCTCATTTTTGCCTTCTTGTCCAAAACCTATACGGTCTCATTTTTGTATCTGTAAGACTTATTGTTAAAAACAAGTTCTTTTTGTGTTCTCATGAAACTGCCTGTAAAATAATATCCCGCAAAGGGATTTATGCTCTACTGGCTGAAAAGAATTTGTAGGAACGTGTCAGAAGTCTGTTTCTTTCTTCCTTCCTTGAAGAACTCCAGTTATTTGGTAACTATTTTCTTACATTTTAGCGATAACACTTTCACAAAATAAATACAGTGTAAAAATCTTTTGTTATGGCCATTGACCTTAATCTGATATCATGGATATAGCATAATTCAACTAATTGTGATATACCTACATACTAGGCTTGATTTAATTCATAACTATATTTGTTTTTCTATTCTAGGTATTCTTTAGACATACTAACAAACTGTGCTTGATAAAAAATACATTTACACTTGTTTTATCATGCTCATGAGCCATCACTGATAAAAAGCTAACTCAAGACCTCTGACCCTGAAATCAATGTCAGATTATAAATTCTGTTGATTGAAAAATACAAAGTCTGGTCAATATGTACAAAACAATCACTTGGTTCATTTAACTTGACCACAGGGTCAAAGAGGTGCAGATTTCAGGTTCTTCACATTATGGTGGATATGTTAGTGGTCAGATCTGCACAAGGTTCATTAGAACCAATTACATATTGCAAATTAAAGGTGTCTTAGTGAAAACCCCATGTCAATGCCACCATTCTTACAAGAGTAGTGTTTTTGTGAAAACCATGCCACCATTCTTACAAGAGTAGGTGTTTTAGTGAAAACCCACATCAATGCCACCATTCTTACAAGAGTAGTGTTTTAGTGAAAACCATGCCACCATTCTTACAAGGATAGTGTTTTAGTGAAAACCCACATCAATGCCACCATTCTTACAAGACTAGTGTTTTAGTGAAAACCCCATGTCAATGACACCATTCTTACAAAAGTAATGTTTTAGTGAAAACCATACCACCATTGTTACAAGCATAGTGTTTCAGTAAAAAACCCACATCAATGCCACCATTCTTACAAGAGTAGTGTTTTTGTGAAAACACCATTTCAATTCCACCATTCTTACAGGAGTAGTGTTTTAGTGAAAACCCCATGTCAATTTCACCATCCTTACTGGAGTAGTGTTTTAGTGAAAACCCCATGTCAATTCCACTATTGTTACAAGAGTAGAAGTGATAAGATTTTTTTAATGGCCCCTATGGATGCCATGATGGAGGTCAGATCAGCATAGTTTTCATTCAGGACCAGCTATGAACTGTTATAGTGATATGTCCATATCAGTACAACTATCCATACAGGAAAAGTAGCCATATTTCAAGATGACCACTCAGGCTGCCATGTGGAGGATGGCTGACCGTCACTGCAATATATAGAACTACACATGGCAAGGAATGTTTTCATGAAACCTTTGATAATAACTGGATTGTCATGATTACCATTGTAGCAGCCATATTGGAATGCATTATTTTTAATTTGGGACCAGATATAAATTATTTTTCTGAAAACCCCAGTTTGATTTGACCATCTGGACATCAGAAGTGGTGATATTACAACAAAGCTAGACAAAAGACTGGCCCCATTATCCTTTCCACCCATCTACATATCATAAGAAACATTTTGGTGAAAACAACATATTAATGTGGCCATTCATTCAGCAGAAGTAGTGATAAGATTTTCAAGATGGATGCCATAATGAATATAAGACTGGCACCATTTTCAGTTCTGAAAATGCAGTCTTAACATGATTTTTAAGATGGCTGTCATGCAACGATACTGGATTTCAGACTGGCGTAATATTCTCGGTCAGTGTGAAAATGCCTAACTTTCCTCCAAGTAGTTTAGGAGGAATAGCAATAACAAGCAACCGTAAATAGTACATGGACAGACACAGGACCATTGCATAAGCTATTCGGCTATTCAACCAGTAGGGCTATAAATCAGAAACATTCCAGCCTAACAAACTATCACTTAAATCCCAGAATCTTCTCAACAGATGGATAACGCCAGTCATCTTCTTCAAATGATTTGAGATAATCCCTCAGCTGCTTCAACCTCTGCTCATGGAGATCTGAAAGCAAACAGACACCAAATCAGCTTTATGTGACATGAAAGTAGTCAAGAACAAAAACACCATAGGACATACCAAATACACCTTTAAGTGACATGACAGTACCATATTTACCATATATGTTGGGACACCGTATTTACTGATACACTATAAATTAATTTTAACATGGATGAAATTCTAGTGTACTTTGGTTGCATTTCTGGACAGATTCATGACAAGATGGGGGTCAAAAGTGTGAGAATTGGCAAGACTGGTGCAGACTTGAAAAAATCTGACTTTAGTCCTTGCAGTTGCCATTTCAGCTGATGTGTTGCCTCTAACCAAAAAAAAAAAAAAAAATTCATGCACCGACACGATGGATTATACGTATGCAGGCGAAGGGTTGTGTTGATGAGATGCTGCTGCAGTGGATTAAAGAGTTTTGTCTCAAGTTCACAGTTTTATATTTTTTAAAATAAAATTTCAGTTGGAGTGCATTTTCTGAAATGTAATTTTCAAATGATTTAAAGGGTGTCCCACAACTTAAGACTTGATAAAACGATGTGTCCCAGAACATACAGTGCACATATAGGCAAAATCATCTGCTTCTCTTCTGGCCTTCACAATTCATCAGATGATTTTATTTTCTCCAAATATTCTGGGTGATGCTGGGTCATCAATGTCTGTGCACGAAGCACTATATCACTTTAAAAACTGTTTCATTATTTCAGTTTATTTTCAAAATTCCAATGAATACCGGGACCAAAGTTAGCTTCCACATCTTGGCCATCTTTGTATATTCCCCTCCCTCCCAACAAATTCAGCACACTTAAAAGAATCCATATTTGGCTTCCAATGTTGGCTTGCTTTGCAATAAAATAACATTTGTAGTGATATTTTTCAAAAAAAGAAAAACTGGCTTCAAAGTATCCAAAGCTGGCTTCTGAGGTCAGCTTGCTTTGTAATAAAAATAATCTTTGTCTTTGATGTCCTGCTGGTAAGTTCAGACGAGTTTACTGCTCGCTGCCAGTTGTGTTTACTCACCAACCGGGCATCTATGTGTTTGGCATCTGCAGTTATAATTAATACAAACGGGCATTGATGTCTGTGGGTACATAGTATATACAGCAATAATTTGCTTTAATGATGCTTTTGTAACCCATGCTAGCAAAAAGATTTTCACTTGCACTCAAGTGAATGTATTTTCAAATAATTATTTTTATTTGCAAGATACTGTCATATAGTTGACCTGGATATCATTCAATCTTGGTTATTTTGCACATAACACTGTGTCATGCATGATGGCAGTTGTCTTCAAGATATTGGTTGATTATTTCCCTCTTGTTACGCTACACTATGGAAGCCTACACTACATATATGGATTTCGTGGATATATTTTATTCTTTAATGCTTATGTTGAAAAAAAGGATAAGGTGATAACAATACAAGGCTAGTTTCTTTCTTTTTATTATCAAACAAGCGTTCTGTTTATCTATTTTATTGCAACGTGCAGTGGGCAGGGGGAAGCACAAATGCAAAACAAACTTATTTTGTTTCTTAAGTCTTGGGACATATGACCAAGGTGAAAAAAGTTTCACCATAAGTTATGAGACAGGAAAAAAAATATTTTTTTCATCGTGTTAAAATATGTATGTTAATATGGTAGTCAAGAATAAACATAGTACAGACCAAATACACCCCTATGTGACATAAAAGTAGTCAAGAATAAACAAACACAGGACATCCCAAATACACCTTTATGTGACATGAAAGTAGTCAAAAATAAACAAACGTAGGACACACCCAATACACCTTTATGTGACATGAAAGTGGTCATGAATAAATAAACACAGAACATACCAAATACACTTTATGTAAGTAGTCAAGAATAAACAAACACAGGACAAACCAAATACACCCTAATGTGACATGAAAGTAGTCATGAATAAACAAACACAGAACATACCAAATACACTTTTATGTGACATAAAAGTAGTCCAGAATAAACAAACATAGGACATACCAAATTTACCTTTATGTGACATGAAAGTAGTCAAGAATAAAAAAGCAAACCACAACTAGACCAATGGCTTATGACGTGGTATACTGATTACCAATCAACTTTTGAACTAGAGCAAATTGCTGTTGAGTGTATTCTAACCATTGCCAATCCGCAGACTTCTTTTTATTGCTTACAGTGTATTCCAACCATTCACCAATCCCCAATCTTCTTTTTATTGCTTAGTGTATTCAACCAGCCCCCTAATAGCATTCTTCCTTTCACTGCTTACAGTGTAAACCAACTGTTCCCCTAACCCAATTCTTTTTATTGCATATAGTGTATTCCATCCATTCCCCTGGTATTCAGCCCCACACACTGACATTACACTAAAGCAAAATCTGTCAAATGTATGACACATCATCCTGTTTCAATGACTGATATCAAATTTGGTTATTTGTAATTGTAATTATAATCCTTTTACCACTGACCTCACCCTCCTGCAAACACAAGGGGTCCGAACCAAGGATGACATCCATCTCAAAGATGTTTATCAATGGGGCAACATACCTGGAAAATTTAATCTGCCCCCACCCCCTATGTAGCTAGCAGAGAGACAGATGGACAAACACAAGTTCTTACAACATGACACAGAATTTGATGTACTAAAATTTATTTTACATCTTGGAGCATGTTTACCCAAAACGTAACTGATATTATAACTTGCCTATCATACTTATCTTTGAAGCAAGTGATTAAATTTGAAGCAAGTGATTAAAAGAAATTGAATTCAGTATGAATAGAGATAGATCCTGATAAGTATTCTATAAAAGAAATTAACCTTGTATTTGATTCAGCAAATGTAAATTAAGACACTGAAGGGATCTTTGTCCATTAAACTTATCAGTTTCATGGAAAACTGATGTGACTGTCTGATAAACAAGACACCAGAGAGAGTTTCCTATTTGTGATCAGTACAAGAATACTATATTCAATGACTGGAGATGCAGCTGGATGCCACATTTGCTTTTTCACTCAAGATTAGGAATCCACAAGATGTCTCTTCAAATTAATACTCATCTACCATTAAACAGTTTAATCCATTAGATGACTCTTCAAATAAATACTAATCTACCATTAAACAGTTTAATCCATTAGATGACTCTTCAAACAAATACTCATCTACCATTAAACAGTTTAATCCAGTAGATGACTCTTCAAACAAATACTCATCTACAGTTTAATCCGTTAGATGACTCTTCAAATAAATATTCATCTACAGTTTAATCCATTAGATGACTCTTCAAATAAATACTCATCTACAGTTTAAGCCATTAGATGTAACAATTGTCATTATACTAAGCTACTGTGAAATTTGGTACATGTTACGTTTTGGCTACCAAAATAAATCACTGGCAACCATTAGAATTTAGATGTAGCAATTTCATTATACTATGCTACTGTGAAATTTGGAACATATTCCATTTTGGCTATCAAAATAAATCACTGGCAACCACTAAATATAACCAGTTACATTATAGTAAGGTACTGTCAAATTTGGTACATGTTACATTTTGGCTATCAAAATAAATCATTGGTACCCACTAGATATAACCAGTGACATTATACCAAGGTATTGTGAAATTTGGTACATGCTACATTTTGGCTATCAAAATAAATCCTTGACACCCACTAGATATAACAAGTGACATTATACCAAGGTACTGTCAAATTTGGTACATGTTACATTTTGGCTATTAAAATAAATCATTGGTACCCACTAGATATAACCAGTTACATTACAGCAAGGTACTGTCAAATTTGGTACATGTTACATTTTGGCTATCAAAATAAATCATTGGTACCCACTAGATATAACAAATGGCATTATATCAAGGTTTTGTGAAATTTGGTACATGTTACATCTTAGCCATCAAAATAAAGGATGTTGTTACTTAAACTGATTAAATCTTACAACCTCCTTTTCATTTTCAAGTAATAATTACTTTTATGAAAAGGATTCAAGGATTCCTAAACAACAATGCTATTCATACTTTAAAATCTGGTCAACATATAACAATAATAATGGGTTAGACACTGTGGGCTGAGGACATATTACATCTGTTATTTATATGTCCGTAACAGACTGAGGACATGTTACATCTCTGTTATTTATATCAGGATATGTTACATTTCTGTTATTTATATGTCCATAACAGACTGAGGACATGTTACATTTCTGTTATTTATATGTCCATAACAGACTGAGGACATGTTACATTTCTGTTATTTATATGTCCGTAACAGACTGAGGACATGTTACATCTCTGTTATTTATATGAGGATATGTTACATTTCTGTTATTTATATGTCCATAACAGACTGAGGACATGTTACATTTCTGTTATTTATATGTCCATAACAGACTGAGGACATGTTACATTTCTGTTATTTATATGTCCGTAACAGACTGAGGACATGTTACATCTCTGTTATTTATATGAGGATATGTTACATTTCTGTTATTTATATGTCCATAACAGACTGAGGACATGTTACATCTCTGTTATTTATATGTCCGTAACAGTCTGAGGACATGTTACATTTCTGTTATTTATATGAGGATATGTTACATCTGTTATTTATATGTTTATATGTGTCTAGGCTCGTACAAAAGTAACAAGAAAAGATTGAAGACAACAAGCTTTGTTGTTGTTGTTCTTGTTCTTGTTGTTGGGCTTAATGCCATTTTTCAGCACACGATAGGCTATACATGGTGGCCAGTATTAATGGTGGAGGAAGAAACTGGGAAATCTGCGGAAAAAACCACCGACCCACGAGAAGCTACTGGCAAGCTTTCTCACATATCCACATTCGCCAAATCTTAGACTCGAACTCACGCAGACAGAGGTGAGATGGCAGTGATCCGTAATGGAGAGCGCTTTAGACCACTCGGCCACTCGGGGCCCCTACAACAAGCTTTGTAAACAAGGTAAAAATAAGAAAAAGGACTTACAGTTTATGAATCAAATCCAAAATTAATCCAAGAATTAAAAAATATAAGTCCTATCAATAAATAGTCCTAAGTGAATCACAGTTCGAATCCCAATGAAATTCAAGATGGAAGGCGATGACGTCTTCGATAACCTTCAAAGTGTTGCCATGTCAACAGTTCCTTGTTGAATCACAAAGATAATATTCCAGTTTGGAATTCCAAATAATTTTCAATAAATGTCTTTGTCCAAGAATCAATTTAGGAGCACTTGATTTCCAGGGTAAATAAATTACTATTTCCAAAAAAATTAAAGTTCAACTCAAACTGGTCACAAAAAAACACCTTTGAGCTTCAAAGGTTTAAAGCACAAGTAGCAAATTATTATGATTACATGAGTTATAAGCCCAACTAAAACGCAAAACAGATTCCTGGATGGGGGTCAAAATTTCATCCCACTGGGAAAACCAAAAGTTCATAACAATAAACACGTTATTTGTCACATACTCCAGGTATGGCCTTGATTCCACTAAATGAATCTTACTCTTAGAATGAATAAAAAATTTTTTTTTTAAAAAAGTTGTTTACTAAAAGCCTTACTGATTTCTGAATCAAGGTCAGTAATTAGATACAATGTTTCAACTGCTGGTTGTTTATCAGGTCAAACAAAACTGAATTAAATTTCTATTTAAAAAAAAAAACAAATCCAGTAGACAAAATTATCATTACAATAACATGTAATGGAATAAAAAAAAATAAAAAATTTAAAACTAACAAACAAGTAATTAAATTACATATACATAACAATGTCCATAACAGACTGAGGACATGTTACATCTGTTATTTATATGTCCGTAACAGACTGAGAACATGTTACATCTCTGTTATTTATATGAGGATATGTTACATCTCTGTTATTAATATGTCCATGACAGACTGAGGACATGTTACATCTGTCTTATGAAATCATCCTCGATCCAATAATAGAATGAGTTACTGATATGAAATCTTCCTTGATGCAAAACTGGCTAATGAGTGAAGAAAGTAGTATGAGAGTGCCAAAATGTGGCTCTGATCACATCCTTTAAAGACTGATGAGTTAGATACGCCCATAAGGTAACAATGATATGAACCTCACAGGCTTTGCTCTCTTGATAGTTATGCAATCCACCTGGAAATGGTTTAAGCTGAAATATCAGCTGAACTTTAATTGGATAGGAAAAGACATTTCCTACCCTTCCTACTCCCTTTACAGGCTGCCAAGTAAAGAACCCTAACTGGACATAAAAGTTAAGCTTAGTCATCCCTATACGACTGAGACTGAATCTCAATCAGGAGTGGAGCAACTGAAGAAAGCTGTTTTTCGCTAGAAAACCTGCTTGACAAAGGAAAGAAACTGACTCATAATTCACAATGAACCTGATACAGCCCTGCTCTATGAATAGGGCATGGAGCTCGCTGCTTCATCTTGCAGACATTAAGGCAAGCAAGGAACCATCTTGAGGGTAAGATACTCAAAGGAAGCTTCACCAAAAGGTTCATAGGGCTGAAGCTGTCCTGTAAAGGAGGTTCTAAACCTACATACATGTGTGCCTCCTTGTTGACTGAGGTACACTACCACTGATGTACTGTCAGAGCAGACTATCATGCTGTGACCTCTTATTTGTTTGATGCACCCCTGAAAGCCTGAAAACATTGCCCTCATTTGCAAATTGTTTATGTGGAGAGTAGATTCTTCCTGAGACGATAAACTCTGCTAACAGATAAGAACTGGTTTAGGAGGTGCATGGGGACCCTGATCAGAAGCCAGTCTCGATTTGCCCACCAATTTTGATGGTGGTGGAAATTCCAACTCAGAGAAATCAGATCATTCAAGGTGTCCCTGCTGGTTTCCATGCCACTAAAAGTAAAAACTGGTCAGGACTGGACACAAGTGAAGGCTGCCTAGGGGAACCAGGTTCACTGTGGCATTCACGGTACCCAGCAGAGAGAGCAAAAGATGGGTTGACAACTCTGTCTTCACTCTCAACATCTCCAACTGGGACAGGATCTTGTCTATTCAGTCCAGTGGAACCTGGACAAACCCTATGTCTGTTAAAAAATTCATCCCAGGTAGAAAAAATCTTGAGATAAATTTAGCTCTGATATCTCTAAGTTTGATTGGAGAACAAGCCTGGACATTATGGACCAACAGTGAGACAGGTCTACTGCAAAGGACTCTAAGACTGCCACTATGGATCAACAAATCATCAAAATATTGTAGGACTGGAATAGCAAAACCTTAAATGGGTGGCAATTACTCCTTATGGCTCTGGTAAAAGCTCTGGGTGAGGAGGCTAAGCCAAATGGGAGAGCTCAGAAATGGAATAAATCCCCATCCAAACAAAATCTGAGGTTCTTCCTGTGTGCTGGAAAAATAGTGATGTGAAGATATGCATCCTGAAGATCGATGCAGACCACTCAATCATCTGGTCTTATGGTATTCCTGACTGAGGCTGTGGTCTTCATCTTGAATGGTTCCTCCAGCAATTTGTTTATGAGGAAAGGTCAATAATTAGAAGAGACTTTCTGCCCGTTTTGGAAACTGGGAATAGAAATCTTGCGATTTGTCTTTTAACACTCTCTCAACTGCAACCTTCCAATCATGGGAATGGGCCTCTTTCTTTAACTGGGTCAGAATTAACTGGCAGAAGCAAATGGAGGATTTTACAAGAGGAGGAAGATCCCAGAACCAAAGCCAGTAACCATCCTTATGAGAGGAAGGACCCAACCATCATCCATTATGCCTGACCAAGCCTGCAAACAGAGATACATATATACCCTGGCACCATTGGGAACCAAAGGAAAAGGTATGGTCTGCAGAAGAGGAAGCAAGAACCCCACAGCTTTCCAACCTTGTACTAAGAAAGGGTGTAGGCTGTGTGAACTTCTTCCCTGGGACTTTGTGGCATGCAAAGGTGAGCTCTGGAATGGGGCTGTTGCTTCAACTGGGGCTGTTTGGATTTAAAGAATTCAGCCAGTAGGCTCTGAAAGCAGTCAGGATGATTCCACTTCTTGGTTGGTTTTGAAGAGCCAGAAGTGGATGCAAGGGACTGGCACTGATGGTCCCTCAAATTCTGACTAGCCACAGAAGGGATCAACCCTCCAAAGAGTCTCATCTTCCTGGATGGGTGGGGGAGGCAGCCCTCCAAAGGTTCTTATTGTGGTCCAATCAGCCTTCTTTAAATTTCAGTGTGGAATTGATTCATTGATGGCAGAGTTAATGTTCTTTAGAGAGATTGGCAAGTGGTCACTGGAGTGAAGGTCATCAGAGACCTTCCAATTATAACCCAAAACCAGAGAAGGAGACCACATTGTCAGATCAATTCACATTTATGTACCCATTCCCAGATGTAAATTTGTTGGCAAATAGCTGTTATACAGACAGAAATCATGCTTTGATTCCCATAAAATCTTATGGGCACTGAAATCCCCAAGAAAAACAAATGGGGTATGCAGCTGTTGAATGAGGCTGTCTAATTCATTTGGTTGTAAGCTCAAGTTAGGCATTATATAAATAGAACAAAATGTAATCTCTTGATGAAGAGATGCTTACAGCAAAGGCTTGTAAATTTGTGTTTAAAGGAATGACATTACGACAGGTCTTATTGTTTATAACAACGGGAGTTCCTCCTAAGGCCACGTCAACATTTTTAGAGTAGGCATTAAAAATGTAGTAATTTTTAAGTGCAATGCTTTCCATGTTTTTTAATTCATTAACCCCTGGAGATTTTTGTCATTTTCGTCCGAAATGCGACTAGGAAACACATTTTGGGGGCTACTTCTGAATACATCCAAATAAATCCAATTAAGAGATTTTAGTTTAGCCTGCAGTCTAGTTCTAGTTGTATTAGGAACATTGTTTTTCATTGGCTATTTTGTTTACACATGTTCAGAAGGGTCAAAGATGTAGTTCTTTGGTTTTTTTGCTTATTGGACCCATCATTTTCATATCCTGGATACATTTTTCTCCAAAACCTCATCTTATCCCACCTTTGCAAAGGTTCTCCTGTCTGTGTGCAGTTCAGTTCTGACTAGTCTGCCTTAGACCTGAAGCCAAAAAGTCTAAAGTCCAGATACAAAACTGGATTTTGACCATGAGCGAATTTTGGGTGTAAAATAAATAGGGGTCTAAAAAAATGTTTTCCCGCTGTATTTTGTAATGCAACTAGAAAGTCCAGATTATTTGGTAACAATGTAGAGCTATGTCAGTCTACTTTTCTGTAATACTGCCCACTTTAGTGTATCTTAAATGACCTTGACACTACAGAGCTTGGAAGTATGGTACTACCTCTTGACACTTAAATGGGGCACCAGGGGCTAATGAGTTAAAAAGGTTTCCAGTAGACAAAGCACAGCAGGATCAAGTACACTTAAAAACAGAAGAATAGCATTGCAGTTGGCTTTAAATCCTTGATAATTCTATTGTATGATGGAGTTCTTCATTATAAATTACAAACAGAGATTATGTAGTAATTAGCTTATACCCTTCATGAGGGGGCACTTATATTTGTTATTTATCAGGCGGAAGTAAGACGATAAATATTTTGTTTCAAGCTCTGGGGTCACCTTGGGTACACAGATCAGTTTCTTATTCATCCATGTTCTCAAAGTTGCCAAAACTATTATGCAGCTTTACAGGGTCATCAGACCTTTTGTGCTGGCTGTTAAGAGTTCTGTTTCTTTTTGCCGTTTGGTGATTATGGTGTTGGGGCATTGCTGAATGTTGTCTGTGTGGAGACAGTGTTTTTCTGAGGCTTATAATGAGGAATATTTGAAAGTGATGCTGCATCAGGTCAACTTGCTTGGGTCTGTGCATCCTTTGTTATCTTCGGACTGGTCTTTACTATAGTTGCGAAGGTTGAAACATGTAGGGAGGTTCTAGATTCTACTATCTTTCTGGAAAGGGGATATTGGAGGTACATTTCACCTTTTGCATTTCCTACTCCTGTTTCCAGGTTTGGCAGTCCTCTGAGTTAGCGTGGTAATTTTTGCAACTATTTACACAATGTGCTGTGGCTTTACATGGGATTCCCGATGGTAAGAGTTGTCACATCAGCTTCACACAGAGTTTTTGGTGCATCTGTCTTCTTGATGACTGTACTTCTGATACTTAAAACTTCTAAGTGGGTTTGGTATGAATATTTCAACCTTGACCAACAAAATCAGACTTTTACTACCCTGGGTAGTGTTGGTATGTAGAAGGTAAGTATGAGGGTGTTGGTGTGTTGAAGGTAAGTATGATGGTGTTGGTGTGTTGAAGGTAAGTATGATGGTGTTGGTGTGTTGAAGGTAAGTATCAGGGGTCACCCTACCAAGTGAAATGGGCAACCAAGTCACCTAAAAAATATAAACTTCGCCTTCTTCTGTTAGGAAAGCGAAAACGACTTCTCCCTGTAATCTTTTTAGATGTACATATATTCTAGTATTGTGTTGTAGCAAAAGGTATTCTTAAAGCCATCAGTAGCTAGGCCTAGTTTTGATATCAATTACGCTGACAAACTCTTGCACATTCAGACATGTATTTTGATAGCTGATTGACTATTAACCATTTCCTGAGTAAGTTGGCAACTAGGCCCCATATCACTACCTGATTTACGCATGTTATCCTTGGATGATAAAAACATACAAACTTGTGTTTCAAAACTTTAATAGTATGTAAATAGCAATTTGTGTTTTAAGAATCAAATTGGTGATCTGGATATTTTAACTGCCTCTTGTACACTATTTCATCATAAAATTAGTTTGAAACTAAGTGTACCAGTAACAGGGAAAAAATGGTGGACATCACTATGTCTGGGAAGTACCAGTTTATTAGACTGTCTGTTTTTGTAAATCATCGGGCAAATATAATCAGAAAAATATACAATTAATAGAAAGCAAAGCCTAGGTATTATGTTCTTTAAGATTTAACTTTAAAATGCAATTATATAGGTCAGAAACGTATCAGACAATGCTATGTTGTGGAATTCGCGAGAAGCGTCCTAAGCTCAAAGTTGTTTTCTGACTTGATTCGTATTTGTGAAAATACGGAAAAAGCTGTGAAGCAGATAATATTTAATCAATGCCTAAAATTAATACAAGTACATAGACAAATAAATAAACCATAAATTTGCAATCCAATCATGGACTGTTGTAATGAAGCTATATAAAGTGAGTGATTACATTACACAAACCCCCTCCTTCTAAAAATAAATGCACTCACATCTGTATTGACTCGGTTGGAAAGAAGGGTTCATTTCATATACCGACTATATATGAGCCATGTCTGTAATTTTATGCATTTTAGTGTGTTATGTATGAATAGTTACAGTAATGTTTTACCCGCAACAAAGAAATGAGGACACTTGTGGTACAGGGGTTGTGTCAAACGCATTTAGAAATCTTTGAAAGTGCCATCATTGTGAACTTTTAAAAAGTATATATAAAAAATAAATACAAAAATATAGAAAAATTATTTAAGGGTAGTTGATTAAGTATTTTTACCAACAGCAAGTTGGTAAAAATGCTTAATCAACTACCCTTAATTAATTTTTCTATATTTTACAATAATGTAATCTAGTTACTCAGTTCAATTTTGTTACAATGCAGTTTCTATTATTCTCTTTTAGAGTCTTATGGCCAAAATAACTAAGAAGATTTTCTACTAGAAAATAAAGTATTGCTTAAATCCAATGTTAAATGCAAATATGAATACTGGGAAATAGTGGGCATAATTCAAATAAGAGTATGTGTGTGTGTGTGTGATTTGGATTTTTAACGTAAGAGAACACACATTATATATATATATATATATATATATATATATATATATATCGTTTCTTGCTTCACGTCCACTTCTCCCTGTTAAGCTCTCACTTCTCCCTGTTCTGTTCAAAAGGAGAAGTCACTTCTCCCTAAAATTCAAGTCTAGCTTGACTCATGTAAGTATGATGGTGTTGGTGTATTGAAGGTAAGTATGATGGTGTTGGTGTGTTGAAGGTAAGTATGATGGTGTTGGTGTGTTGAAGGTAAGTATGATGGTGTTGGTGTGCTGAAGGTAATTATGATGGTGTTGGTGTGTTAAAGGTAAGTGTGATGGTGTTGGTGTGTTGAAGGTAACTATGACCATGTTGGTGTGTTGAAGGTAAGTATGATGGTGTTGGTGTGCTGAAGGTAATTATGATGGTGTTGGTGTGTTAAAGGCAAGTGTGATGGTGTTGGTGTGTTGAAGGTAACTATGATCATGTTGGTGTGTTGAAGGTAAGTATGATGGTGTTGGTGTGTTGAAGGTAAGTATGATGGTATTGGTGTATTGAAGGTAACTATGATGGTGTTGGTGTGTTGAAGGTAAGTATGATGGTGTTGGTGTGTTGAAGGTAAGTATGATGGTGTTGATGTGCTGAAAGTAAGAGTGATGGTGTTGGTGTGTTGAAGTATGATGTTGGTGTCCTGCACATTTACATTTTATACAGATTTGACAAATGGCAGTGACACCTTGGTTCTCCACGCCTTTGATGATTTCTGTATTGCTGACTCTCACTAAGTGATGGCATAGAATCATAGCCTTGGATGAATTCAGTGAAAAGTGAGCAAAAGAGGTCACTTTTATGTCAAACAAAGTCTTCATTTTCTGGATGTTTTCCATTCATCCTCTTTGCTCACACTCCACAAGCTGTCCAATTTAATATTTTTTTGGGTGTGCCAACTAACCCAGTTATAGTCTTTTCAACTACAAATGGATTGAATGGCGCTTGTACTTAATTCAGTCTTATGCTAAAAATAAACCATGATGTCACTGCCCCGGCTGCGGCCATATTGTTTTCGGACAAAGGAGCTAGCGACACGTACTAACATGGATGCTGGCAGCATTTTGAAATTTATAAACAAGCTATATATTCTTCTGGAAAAGTAATTATTTAATATGGTGACCACTAAGCATTGTTGCTATGGTTCATGTACAAGTGATTTGAGATACCAGAAAGATGGTGTTTGGTTCACTGGATTTGGACACGGTTTTCCAAAGCCTGACAAGGATAGTCCTACCACGTAAGACCCATCAGGATGATGGGTCTTACTGCCTAACTAATGGCGCTGTGTAGTGTGTTTTGATGTCGACTAACAGTGTAACAGAAGTCAAATTTTCAGGAATATCACACACAACTGGCAACCAATAATGACGCTTTTTACAAAGTAAAGTTATAATGTTTTTGTTAGACTTTACTTACCCTGATGTCTTTTCTCTAATAAATTCAAATTCTCACAAAAGAAATGGACCAGTTTTCAAGTTTTGTTGGCCTACATTTCAGTTGGCTGGAAAGCGATGAAAGCTGGGAATGCTGAAATCAGGTTAGGTTGAAATATTATTCTTTAACGAAACAAATAAAAACTATATTATGCCTATTGGAACTATAAGCAATGTTTTGTTTCGTTCAAGAAACATATCCTCCACACGACCTACTTGAACATACTTCGGCATACCTCGATTACCATCGCATTGCAACAAATTCAAATGTATGTCAACGGAACATGAAAATGCGTCCATTTGCTAGTGTCATATTTTGATTCCAACAGGAAACTCTGACTACTTGTTCCGATGTCAACAACATCGGAACATGCTATGCAAAGTCGTTATCTGGTTGTAAGACGTAGCACTTAAACAAAAGCAACATGTGCTATGTCTTACATTGTAGGACTATGACAAGGAGAGAGAAAGGTGTATGTGATGTGTACATCATTGCGGCCAACATGATTTTACTATTAACAAAATGTGACGAAGGATACATATATATGTAGTTTGCACTAACTAAAGATATTGCCAAGCACAGGATACATGTTGAACGGTCCATTGAGAGAATTAAGAAATTTAGATGGTTACAGAAAGTAATCCCACTCAGTATTCAGCCTATCTTTTCTCAATGTGTATTTATTATAGGTTGTTTAGTCAATTTCAAAATCCTCTTGTGCAGTAATTACAATCTAAGAAGTTTGTATTATTTTGAAATTCAACATACATATGCAAACAATAAAGTTTTTTTGACATGTACTTCCCTGTTGTTTGTAAAATGTGTTTCATTTTAAGTCTAGCTGTTTTTGTATTACTTTTTCTATCAGTACATTCAGACAATTATACTTCCAGACAAAATGTAATTATATACTTTTTCAATTAAGAAAATGTGTTACGCACAAAGCATAAATATATGACATGAAAAAAAACATAAATTTTCTCTCATTCTTTTTAACATTGTTACCAATTTACACATGAGACTCAGAAAAAGGGTAATGAAATCACTAATGCAGATTACCAAAACAACCTACATTGATATATTTCTTGATCAAACATCTTGAATATATATGCCAAAATTGTAGAATGATGCATGAGCCTTATTTAATTAAGCCCTTTTATACCTAGATGCATTACAAAACATTCACTAAGCAGTTTAAATTGATGCACAAAGCAAAATAGAAATAGTAACTATCCTACATGTACATTCCTCTTTCTTTACTTGTTTAAAACATCAATCACATATAACAACACTTCATTCAGACAATTTAATTGGGGGCAGTTCCCTTGGAATTTTCATCTCAAAATATTCTGGGCTTATGTATTGGTGATGAAATTCTATCAACTATACTGTTCAAAAAAGATTCATCAAATCTGATCCTAAGAATTACACAGTCTACATCTGACCAAACCACAAAGTCACACCAGGGAACATTCATCACAGCCATCTGCAACAACAACAACAACAACAATAATAATAATAATAATAATAATAATAATAATATTAATAATAACAATTAGAAGAATAACAATAGCAAAAATGATCATTAACACATATAACAGTAACTTTTATTACTTACATACCCATGCAATTATGACAAAATTACCAGGATTATTTGTGATGATAATAATAATAATGAGTAGAAGAATAACAATAGCAAAAAAAAACCCCACCAGATAACAGTAACTTTTATTACTTATATATCCATTCAATTATGACAAAATTACTGGGATTTATTTGCGATAATAATAATAATAATAATAATAATGATAATAATATCAATATTGAAACGATAACTATAAGCACTGGAACAATAACAACAATAAGAACAACAACAATAATAAATTGCACTTGTTGTAAATTTGAATATCAACGTAATGGTGGGTGTTATGGGGTGCCTTATTGTTTCAAACAGTGCAAAACCATTCAAGAATGTACAGTCATTAATGAAACAAATGTCAAAAGTGACTTCTGGTTTGTATGATTAATGTATACATAAAATATACTGCAGATAGGAAAAAAATGGACATTTCTGTTATTTACAATACTTTGCATACAGAAGAGTATTGAAAATACAGTTTACAAAATGCACGATTCAAGAAACGATCGTAGTCCAGAAAACATAAATACACTAGGTCCCGACATGTATAGTATTTGTTTTGACTCACCTTTTAAGCAGTATGCTTCTTTTTCCATTTTTGGGCAGGCCTCGACATTCTAATCATCACTGTAACTGAATATTGGAATGTTCATCTATATTCGGATGAACAAATTTAGTGCCTGGTACATCGTTTTCAGTAAGAACAATAATACGGAAAGTATCACTGGTCGCCATTATGCTAGTTCGCCTTGTCCGAAAATCTGTTTTTAGAAACTGATGTCACTGCATGTGACATATCAAAGAGGTAAAAAGTACAAGCGCCATTACCATGTAGTATGGGAAGCACTCCACACAACATGGTTCATCATCTGGATTATTGATGATTTACTTGCTACCGTAATTTCCAAAACCTGAGGAATACATCTAATCAGAACCCTATTATAGTATTCAAAATGTGAAATGAGTGTATGAAAAGTCATATTTATGACATCAAATGATCAATAAGTCATCAACTAACGATCTTAAAAATCCCATGTAGAACAAACATATTACCTCTCTGTAAATTCTTGTGTGACATTTCTATGTCATATTCTATTTGAAGTCGGTTCATGTGACACAGAGATGGGAAGTGGTCTGAAACATAAAAATGATAACTCAACCAGCTTTCAAAAGTCTAAAAAATAAGATATGATGAGACTCACTAATTGCTACAATTCATGTCATATGTACCCCTAAGAAATATGAACTGTGCTACAGGTTATAATATTAACCCACTGACTGTGCTACAGGTTATAATATTAACCCACTGACTGTGCTACAGCTTATAATATTAACCCACTGACTGTGCTACAGGTTATAATATGTGTGTGTGTGAGATTTAGAATTTTAACATAGTTTTAACAATTTTTCAGTCATATCGCTACGATGTCTGCAGTGTGGCAGTTTAATGTGATGTCTAGTACTGGGGCATCATGCCACAGACATGTAGGATGATGTCCCACCCAGTCACATTATCGTGGCACCAGGCGGACCAGTCCTAACACTAACCTCTTAATGCTGAGCGCCTAGTGAGGCAGCTGTTAGTACCATTTTTAGAAGTCTTTGGTATGACTTGGCCGGGATTCGAACCCACGACCTCCTGCATCAGGGGCAGATGCTCTAACCACTAGGCCACCGGAGCAGTCGGTTATAATATGAACCTATTAAATGTGCTACAGGTTATAACATTAATCCATTAACTGGGCTACAGGTTATAATATCAACACATTAACAGTAAACTGTGCTATAAGTTATAATACTTTATCACAGTGCTCTGAAGTGACAGTCACTGCATCTAGACTACCTGTTTCTAGTCCTGGACTTACAGCTTTTAAAATTAGTGTTACACTTTTGTACATTCTGGACTCTCTCTGTTTAGAGAAATGTGGCCCTTGACTTCCATTTTCAGAATCCTGCAGAGAGCTACATGTATGTGTCCTTATATGCATCTGGGAGCATTCATTTCATATCCTATAGGAAAATGTTTGGCTTGATAGTTACCAGCTATTAATTACAACAATATCGAGTCTGAATGGGATTCTAACACCACAAGAATATAGACATCAGAGTTTCAGATGCTGCACACTTTACACAAAAAATACTCTAAATACATTTACCAAAGTTCTCTTCCAAAGCCAGATGCTGACAGAACTAGTTTTTATTATTATATTACCATGGTGCTATTCAAGCAATTGAAATTGATGAAATTGCTTCTGGACCATTCCAGCATAAAAAATATGTTTTAAAAGCACATTTTACTTTCTCTACAGCTAATACCCATATCTTCAACAGACCAATGAGCAATGCAATATACTACATCATAGGCATTCAGTGTTTCAAGCTGAAGATGATAGAAACCACTAACATATGTTGGTGTGTTGACAAATGACAAACACTCACAATTAAGGGTTCTTCCTGAAGGGCTGATCATGATTACTTAATCAGATGAGCAGTATACATATGTGAAGGTCTGGTAGTATGGATTGTGATTACTTAATCATGAGCAATATACATATGTGAAGAGCTGGTAGTATGGATCGTGATTACTTTAATCATGAGCAGTATACATATATGAAGGGCTGGTAGTATGGATTGTGATTACTTAATGAGCAATATACATATGTGAAGGGCTGGTAGTATGGATTGTGATTACTTAATCATGAGCAATATATATATGTGAAGAGCTGGTAGTATGGATCGTGATTACTTTAATCATGGGCAGTATACATATATGAAGGGCTGGTAGTATGGATCGTGATCACTTAATCAGATAAGCAGTAGACATGTGGATAAGTGTGGATTCAGCAATCACCCAACATTCAACTATGGTATTTTATGCGCATAATTTTGGCACCCTGACCCAGAAGGACAATTCAGTGATAAATTGTTTACCACTTGAAAATTTATAAAGCCCAGGGTTTTAGGGTTAGGGTTAGCAATCATGGCTTTCAGGGACCAGAGCTTCTGGGTCCAATATGTGTGCAATTCTCAGGGGTTGCACCATTTCTCCCTGTGATACATCCCTGCGACATGCCTCATTTTGCCCCTGGACACACACCCTTTCCATATTCTGGTCAGCCATGGCCAATCTGCACAATAATTAAAGGCTAGACTTAAGTATACAGGCAACAAGCCAGTGTGCCTAATTAACTTAAGTATACAGACAACAAGCCAGTGTGCCTAATTAACATTTTGTTAATCCTGATCACTGCATTTATCTTCTGAAAAGGACTGTCTCTCCAACATACTTCAAAGTAACATTGTTCTATTGAGAGTGTAAACACCAACAACTGATTGGCAAATAAACAATTGCCCAATTTGTTGTAACAGTGTTTAAATTAAATTGGTGATGACATGAATACAAGGCGAAGCTTTCTCAGAGTCTGATTTGGACAATATTGTCAAATCATCAATAAGCCATAATAATATTAGCTGCTATTTAAGTATATGTGACTTCTACAGGGCACTACAGTATCAGTAGAAATGTGGTCATTTCTTTATTTTTTCAGTGTCTTGGTAAATTTACTGGTTTGAAATGGTACTAAACTAATCAAACAAATTAACATTGAAAAGAAACTGTAATCTATTCCTGTGTTGTTTCTACCTGCATATAAAACAGAATGGCAAAGTAAAGCCATTGTGAATTATTATAGCTGTAACATTACAATTATCACTGTTTTCAGCTTCCTTAGATTTTCAATCTTTAATTTTAATTCTAAATATTTCACAAAGAATGAGCTTTAGCAGTTGGATGACTTTGTATATTAGTGACACAACAATACACACATACCATTCTGAATTGCTGCATGGGAAAAAAATGGTATTAATATTGAAAACTCCTATTTTCAGAGCTTGAACTCCAACTTTATCTTTACAGAAGCAGCCATTGACTGCAACTTTCAAAGTTCTATGGAGAATCCTGATAATATTTTTTCACAATCAGTATAATACCACCCCATCTCTGTGATTGGTTCTATAAGAAGGCATGGAATTTCCTAGGAAAATTTTAGGGACTCATATGCAATCTAAAACTGATGTTTATTTTCCCTAATTTAGATTTTAAAATTCCCAATTCAGTGAAGGGAATGTTAATATTGTAATGACATTCCTCATTAAGCACTTGTAATACTTTTAGAGATCAAATAAGACAAAAATCACTCTTTCAAATCCCTGGATACACCATCAATCATAATTTTCTTATACTTGAAACATTTCCAATTCAGTCTGAATGCAAGCCAAGAATACTAAAGATGTCAGTTTATATAATGTTTTAGGTCAGTATACAGAATCTTCCAATTGGAAGTAGGTGACACCATGGCAGCTTTATCTGCCTTTTAGTTACAGTTAATACGACCACACAGCCAACAGCACTGAATACTTTTTCCATTAAGTTTCTGTAATATCTGTTATATTAACTGCTTGTCAGTTTTAAGGTCTTGCAAAGTTTTCAGCATGGAAGTCAATCCAAAAAGATATTTTTTGTTTGAGAGGTTTCAGTATAATTCATGCATTTTATTAAAGCTGTAATTTATATGGAAAATAAATGGAAGCTTTAACCAATAACTGGCTCAAGATGTCATGAGCTGATGCAATGGTACTTTCAACCTTGTCTCCATCTTTTGAACTGCCTGTGCAGAGAGATGCATGGGCATGATAGAGCTAAAAGAAGGCTCCATTATTATTGAATTTACTATTAAAGGTTTCTTAACCTGGCAAAGCACTTTTGTGTGAATGCATAGTTAGAACTTAGTGGTGTAAATAAAAAATAAACTGTAGGTTAAAGATTCTCTTTAGAAACAATGTTTATCACTGAAAACTAGAGAATAAAAACCAATTTCAATTACTCCTGTTCTTCAATTGGTAAAAATCTCAAAAACAAGCTCAAAATAAAACTGCAGGATCTATAAGTAACCTTCATTCTAGTGCAAGCATTAGACACAATGAAATTGAAAGTTTGGGAATGCTAAAGTGGAACATAAAATAAAAGAGTTAAGACTAAATCATCCTCAAAGAATTTTTTTTAAGAGAAGTCCATCATATATAAGCCAAATATTTGTCAAAATTAGCATTACCAATTTGCAACAAGAAGCAATAAATTTAATAATGTTACACCATGTGTTAGTAGCACAACCTCAACTACTTTATTCTATAATGCCATAAATATTTATAACCTATAAACCAATTTTATCAAAAACATTTAAACAAAGATCATTGCAAATGAGTTGCTAAATTATACTTTTTAAAACAAAGCAAATCAAGAGATCAGAGTTCAATGATTTTTGCTATAAATGATTTTTACTGATACATTTTAATTTAGAAATAAGCTCTTAAATTTGTGATCTTTGCAATTTGTTAGTAATATTTGTGGATCACTTGTTTGCATGCATGTCTACCTATCACATATCACAATTGTTTATGATGCTTTCATAATGTACTGTGTCAATATTATTTAATTGTTATATGCATTAAGTGTATTACAACTGATTTGCTTATCCCTACCTAAATTTATTATTATTAAAGGTCACCCATGATATGGATTTGGAAACATTCACAAACATCTGACACATACTAACTTAAAAGACCCTAGACCAATGGGTGAGCAAAATATGGCCCGCTGGCCGAATCCTGGTTTATTCCATTAATTTACATCTTAAGGTGTAGCTTTAAAAGTTGTTTATCCAGCCTGCACCCTGGAGTATGTTGCCATTGCCTGGCAATGAATAGTTTCATAGGCCACCAGTGCATTACTAATCAATGATATGGCTATATTTCTGAACTAGCTGTTTCAGGCTTGCGTTGTTCTGAAATGGATATGAGGCATGTACACCTCCCATTGTTACTTTACAGTATGTAGACAGTGAAATATCAATACTGTAGTTGGCTAGGAAGAAGAGCTAGCAACCCATAGCAATAAACATGTGGGTTCTGGGCATGCAGATTATCTCTAAAACGGCTTGAATGTCAACTATTTTGAATTGCATCAACCTGTTTAATACACAATGTTTTGCAGAATTATCACCTAGGAAATGGGCTTGTGTTTGCACTGTTTGCGTCACTTGGTGTCAAAAATGACCTTCAGTTATTAAAAATCCTGGTATACATTTGGGGTTGGAGTGCATAAAATTATTTTGTCATGAACTGCCATTGACTTTGGTCAAGTGAATTATATTCTTATGCTTTGTTTTAATATAGCTATCTAAAAGTATGGACATTTTTGACCTCACTCGTGTATTGTATTTTTTATGATTTTTTTTTTTTATACAAGGCAGGTCAATGCGGCGTTAAATTTCTGCACAAAAACTGTCCCTTGCAACCCTAGCCGATACTGTGTGCATCTGGATCGTATCTGGTATAAGTGGGACTTGTCTGCTTAAACTGTCCCTTTCAATATGTTTGGGCAGAGTTGCATTTAAATGAAAAGTCTGTGTACCTACACAATGAAAAAGAAAAAGGATCAATTATTATCAGGGAAAAGTTACCAGATAATCTGTCGTTTTCAGCAACAGGTGATTTGAAGAGTGTTTTCCTTGCTTCAGATGCCATGAATTCAGTGTATAAATTTTTCACTGGCGCATTATCTGCATTTGCCATTATGGTTTGTATTTTCCATAATTTCGAAGAAGAGTTCCCACTCCACAAACCGAAGACCGAAAAGGGCAAAATTATTCCGATTGTGTTTCTGTGTCAAGGAGACGCATTGACGGTGTCAATATAATGTTTTTACCGGGATATTTTGTCATCCATACATTTTTTTTTTTTTTTTTTTTTTGGTCCGACTGGCTGACACACACACCTATGCGATCTGGCCAATATTTATTGAAGATAGTATTTAAAGCAAATTGACAAAGAAATCGGTATAATCCACGCTTCCCTAGTAAAAATAGATAATAACATAGGTAGTTTAACTTGTTCTTTCTGAATACGGAATACGAAGATGACATGTATTGATAAGAGAGAGAGAGAGAGAGAGAGAGAGAGAGAGAGAGAGAGAGAGAATTCGGAAGTATGCATTAGATTTTTTTTAATATCAAAATGTAATAATTTCTGGTTTTAGTATAAATACTGATGATAAAAGCAACATCTACAAGCAAAGGTAGTTATTTGCAAACAGTTATTGTGAAAGGAGAATCTCTGAGGAGCAAATCGGCCAGATCTCACAGGAGTAGTGAAGGGAGATATTTTACGGACAATGGGAATTAGCATTACGAGACACACACACACACACACACACACACACACACACACACACACACACACCGGAACGATTACGGACAAGGCAAAAGGTTGGGACTGTATACGGACAAGATTTATACGGACAAAAGATTGGGACTATATACTGACAAGCCAAAGTTTAACATAGGTGGGTTTTGTATAGGGACAATAGAACGGGACATAGAATTGGATAGAACGCTTGGCGGGGTGGGACTGGATAGACATAGACAAAGAAACAAAGACATAACACAGATAGAAACACCAAAGACACACATATTTGGCAAAGAGAGTAAATTTTTTCGAGGCAGTGGAGTGACCCTGAAAAGGGCCTTTGGGTTCTTCTATTTTCTCCAGTTCTTCCACCATCTCCTTACTTTGTCTATTATTCCTTTCTTCTTCTTCTTTTCATTTTCTGGTATCCAGTCAGGATGCCCCATTGATCTAAACTTTTCCTGTTCCTTGATCCAGTTTTGATTCAGTCTGTCAAAGGCCTCTTTTATCTTTCTGTTTTCTTTTTCCTTTCTCTCCTTAGCCCAGGTATCTTTTATCTTTTTCACATCCTCTTCCAGCACCTTGCTAATCATTTCTTCTGCTTTCTTTAATTGGTCTAATCCCCACTTCACAAAAAACCACTCTGTTAAATTCTCTATTTATTCTAAAAAAAAGTACCTCACTTTTATCACACCATCAAGGGCCTGCTTCAATGTTCCCACTCTAACATACTTAATAAAGCCTCTTAATTTCTCCACTTCCTCCTCTATCATGTCTTTAACCAGATCTCTCGCTACTTTCAGACTGGTCACTTGACTTGTCACAAAGTCTAGGCTACCTTGATACTTCCATTCATCTGCAAGCCTTTCCACCACATAGGCTGCATCCATCATCCAATACCAACTGTCTTTTAAGTCATTAAGCAAATTCATCTTCCAATGTGTTGACTAGACAACGCTGGGTAGCCAGAGTCATTCAATCAATCAATCAGCAGCAGAGAGGCTGAACCCTACAAAGGTTTAGGAGGGTCCGTTTGCAAAAGTAAAGGTTCCTATAAAAGCTGAGAATAAAAGTCAACAACGTCAGACCGAAACCTCTAACTTAACATATTTCCATACCGGTGGGAAACAGACCGCAATAACGAAATCATCCGGGTTAGCTCATTTTTGTTACTCCACATTGACGTATTATTTTTCATCATTTAGGCGTGTTCGTTTGCGACGCGCTCACTCATTTTTTGTCGTTCAGACTCTCTGCTGCTGTGTGTGTTTGACTTAATTAAATTATTATTGATATTATAATGGAATCTCACACATCTAAACTAGCTCGACAGCGACTAGAAGCAATTAAGAAATATCTCTCCGTGAGAGATTCTGTCAAACAAAAATTACAAGCGCGTCAGGAAGCTCATGTGGAATTTGCAGAGGATACAGCAGAATTATTTAAACCGGTTACTAGAGCTACCGAAGGGGTTAGAAAAGCTACCGAAGAAGTTACAGAAGCTACCAGAGGTCTTCTTCCCACGTTACAGCAAACCGCGGTAGCAACTGGAAAAATAGCAGAAAGAACTAAGAAAACAAAAAAGATTCTAAGAGGACTTCCAGGTGAAATCGCTGATATTCAATCACAAGAAACACTTAGGGATATTGGCCAGCTTTATTCTGAAGAAGAACCACATCCTGAAGTTCAACCTCCTCAAACAAAAGTAAGACAACCAGCAACAGGAAAATTTCGCGATGACGCGGTTACACTTATCAGGGGAAATGCAAATAATGCGATTAATGTTGCACTAAATTTTGATAGAAAAAAATGAATATTTAAAACCTGGTGTAACAATAGCAAAAAAAGACTGGATGAAAACGATATTTAAGATTTATGTTGATGTACCAGCAGGTGCTCAAGTTGCAGATAATCATCCTGACCTTGAATTATTTAATAAAGCAATCCGTGCAAAAGAAATTCGACGCAGACAAGAATCAGAACAAACAAAACAAACTTTAAAAATGAAAGAACAAAAATTACCACCAGAAACAAATTTTAAAAAATCAAAAAAGAAGAAGAAAAAACAACCTCCTCCTCCTTCTCCGGAACCATAATATTACGTACCACCTGGCGACGAGGATGACAATTCTACTCCCGGTGCTACTGGAAGTGGTTTTGGTATGTGTACCAGAGGAAGTGGTCTTATTACTCAGTGTCCCAATAACGTCCATGCCGACGTGAACAGATTAGAAATCCTCATTGGCGGAAAACGAGCTGGTAATAATTCCCCAGAAATCATTAATGAAGCAGCTGCTATTTGTTAGAGATTATTTACAGGCGGTATCATGGATATTAATGTTCATCGATCCCTCATTGATGAAATCGCCGATGATTACCGGAGTGATTGATCAGGTATACAATTAGATCAGTGACAAGAAAATAAGATGATCATACATAATGCTAACCGTGGACCGACCATGGTCAGGGTGATAAATTCAAGATTACCAACATATAGCGCTTACTACGGAGATGGACTTGGTGATGTTGTTCAGGGTCTATTTAGAAGGATAGCTCCGAAAGCAATACCTGTCGCAAAGCAGTTGGGAATGAAAGCCATGGAAGTTATTCGTGATAAAGGAATTAGTACTATTGGAGATGTTGCCGGTAAAGCATTCTCGGCAATCAAAGATAGACTAGCACGATTAGTAAGACGAAAACCTCAACCAGTAAAATTACTCAGCACAGATGTTATGCCTGCAAATGTTAATAAAATAATAAATCAAGCTGCAAATAAAAAACTAGCAGCAATGGCGTTGCCATCGATGGCTGGTGTCCCCATGTCAGAAAAGGAGAAAAATATAACCACAAGTTTAATATCAGATTTGGCTAGTGTCCCCATGTCAGAAAAAGAAAAAAATATAAGCGCAAGTTTAATAGCAGGAAGTGGTTTTACCACTCCACGAAGTGGTATTCGTGTTAGACGATAACAAATATAATCATAAAATGTTCAAGCGTGTATCTGTCAACAACGGTATCATGGAGTTGTTCGACAGCGCTACGTATACCATCGACGGAAGAAATATTGAATCTATTCAGAAAGACGTCGATGTTGCCACGACGATACTTGGTCTTGCAAGATACAGCGACGATTACTCAAGATCAGCTGGTCCGTCGGTGATGTTTGTCAAGGATACTTCTAACAACCCTGACAACAGACAGCATCTTTTGGTACAAACACCGCGTAATACTGCATCTGACCCACAACCAGCTGGAATGATAGCCCGACCCGTCGCTGCTTTTTCAATATTGCAGAGTATTAATCCAGAATTCAACTTAGGATTAGCAACACGTTTATCAATGTTACATGAGTAGTATATGGGGTTACCGTAGCGTCAATGGGAATTAGCATTACAGACCCCCCCCCCTGGGCCTGTATAGCGTCAAGAAATAAAATCTCACCCTGGGCCTGTATAGCGTCAATGGAAAATTGGGTAGAGGGACTAGCACACCCTGGGCCTGTATAGCGTCAATGGAAATTTTTGTAGAGCGGCGACTAGTAGACTGTGGGTTTGTATAGCGATAAGCGACAGGTGGCATGACGTCACACTGGTAACAATGTAGCAAAAAGAGAAGTACTGTGACGTCAGGCTACCTGAGAGAGGGCTATAGACAAACACGAATCAAGAGCGTTCGTGTTTTTAGTAGAGGAAGGGTTTTATATATATATATATATATATATATATATATATATATATATATATTCGTTTAGGGGGGAGACCAAATGAAAATTAAGATCTTTTCGAGGCATTGGAAGTGGCCCTGAAAAGGGCCTTTGGGTTCTTCTTCTTTTATCTTCTCCAGTTCTTCCACCATGTCCTGACTTTCTCAATAATTCCTTTCTTCTTTCTCTTTTCTTCTTCAGGGATCCAGTCAGGATGTCCGAGAGCTCTGAATTTTTGTTGGATTTTCATCCAGTTCTGATTTAGTTTCTCAAACTCTTCTTTCTTTTTTTGGTTTTCTTTGTCCTTTCTTTCTTTCTTCCACGTTTCCTTGATCTTTTCCACTTCTTCTTTCAGTACTTTTCTCATTAGGTCTTCCGCTTTCTTGATATTGTCTAAGCCTTTTTTGACAAAAGGCCATTCTGTTAAAGAGAAGATACCTTCCAAAAAAGATTCCAATTCAACGACAATATCCAAAATCTCCTTCAAGGTTCCTACTCTCACATATTTCGGATAGTTGAAACCTCTCAACTTATCTGCTTCTTCCATTATTATCATTTGCAAATGATAACTTGCTGCTTTGAGTCTCGCCATAAAGTCTAGGCTAACTTGAAACCTCCACTCCTTTTGAAGTTTTTCCACTACATAGACTCCATCTACCATCCAGCACCAACTATCTCTTAACTTGTTGATTAAATCCATTTTTCTGTTCCTTTTTATTCTGTGTAGAATGGCGCGAATGACGAACGCTATGCTTTTATATACTTCAAGCACGGACGTGAAGGAAAACATGCCTTACACTCACTTCACATATGATATACTATCCTCACCAACGAACGAGCAAGCATAAAACACACAAAATATACTATCCACACAATCGGGATGAGAAAAAAACATATTATATACTATCAACCAACGAACGAGCAAGCATAAAACACACACACAATATACTATCCTCACCAACGAACGAGCAAGCATAAAACACACACACAATATACTATCCTCACCAACGAACGAGCAAGCATAAAACACACACACAATATACTATCCTCACCAACGAACGAGCAAGCATAAAACACACAATATACTATCCTCACCAACGAACGAGCAAGCATAAAACACACAATATACTATCCTCACCAACGAACGAGCAAGCATAAAACACACACACAATATACTATCCTCACCAACAAACGTGTATGCTAACACACACACACACACACACACACACACACACACACACACACACACACACACACACACACATCAGTAAAGAGTGAGTGTTTATAGTCACACTACACTACATTCACACGAATTGGCAAATTGAATAAGTTCTCTTTTCTAGAGATCTGGTTAGCCCTGAAAAGGGCTGTTTTTTTAGAACTGCAAATGCACCTGGTTAATGATGACATCTCCCAGGGCGGGCACCACACACGCATCGCCGGCTCCAGTCCTGCTCCCAATTGATGCGTGTGGTTGGGAGCGCAGAGGGAGGTTGATTGGCTTCACTATCCCACTCCTCCGTTTGAGGGATAGTGAATACTTGTTCCCTTCTTCTTCTATTTAGCACCCTGGGATGCTGACGTCGAGGCTCCCACTCTTGCCTCTGTCTTTCCAATTCCTCCTCCCAGTTTTCTGTCTGGAGGACAGCGACTCTTGGTACAGGTTGTGGCTGTGGCTGTGGTTGTGGATGTGGTTGTGCAGGTGTCCTCACCTCAGGTTTGACCTCACACTGAGGTCTCATGAAGAGGTGAGGCAGGATCCCTCTTTTCTTTTCTTTCTCTTCTTCCTTCTTCTTTTTGCTCTCTTCTTCTTTTAACCTGGCTTCCTCCTGTGCCGCCTCCATAGCCAGCTCATCCAGGAGACGCCTGGCATGCTCCAGGTGCATCTGGAGTTCTAGTAGTTTTGTTAGTCTACTCATTTTGTTGCAGCTGCTACGTCAACGTGGGTAACCAGACTGACGATCGCACCAATTTATATACTTGAAGCACGGACGTGAAAGTAAACATTCCCTAGCACTCAAATTTACCATCACATGTAACACGCGGACTTAAAAGAAGCACTCACGTTGACTTTTTTACTTTTTACTTACAAACACAGGCAGACACGATTGGACAAGACAGAGAAACGAAGTGCTTATAGGCACACTTCTATTTTTTTTAAACATACAAACACACAAATATTTTTTTTACTGACAAAAGAAACGAAGTGCTTATAGACACACTTCTATTTTCTAATGACAAATTTTGGCAAATTGAATGAGTATGTCTTTTCGAGAGTATTGGGTAGCCCTGAAAAGGGCTGTTTTTTTTGTGTTCACGGAAGTAATGGCAATCTTTTTTACTGTCTAAGATTGCGTCCCCGTCTGGCAGTAGGCTTTCCTATTGGATACGGTCTGCTTCTGCGAAAAGAGAAAGAGAATTCTTTGGTGTCTACTCGACAGTCCACAAAACCTCTGTCTGGTTCTTGCTGCTGCTGCTGCTGCTGCTGCTGCCGCTGCTGTTGTTGTTCTTCTCTCTGCTTCTTCTGAAGTCTGTATTTCTCAGTCCATTCTTCTTGTTCTTTTTTAATTTCCTCTCTAAACATCTCTTCTATCAGACCTTGGACTGTGGAGAGCATCCTAACATTCTCTATTTCTTCAGGCTTCGGTATCAGGTTTAGCCTGACACGATGTAAATTGACGTAAGCTTCGTTCAGCTGGGCTAGTCTGGAAGGCATCTTCATAGGTTGACGAGTCAACAGTGAATGGTCAGACTGGAGACCCACTCGCTTTATATGGTTCAAACGCGGACGCGATAGAAAACATCCCTACTTGGTTTTAGTGTCGGAACGCTTTGATAGCGAATGTCATGATGAGGGATAGAAAGAAGTCAAAGAGCATATATTCACAGTGTTTTTTTGAAAACAAACGACAGACACATTTTTTTCAAAACACAACATTTTTTATTCAAGTAACAAGTAACAAGTCATAAGTCACAAGTAACAAGTAACATCAAACAAATTATTTTTGACAAGGTTGACAACGTTGTGAAATCATGTGAGATTTCCATTGATGGAAGTCATGAGGCCATTGATGTACAGGGGCCCCGAGTGGCCGAGTGGTCTAAAGCGCTGATCGTTACGGATCACTGCCATCTCACCTCTGCCTGCGTGAGTTCGAGTCCAGGCTCGGCTAACGTGGGTACGTGAGAAAGCCTGCCAGTAGCTTCTCGTGGGTCGGTGGTTCTTCCCGGGGTTTTCCTGGGTTCTTCCTCCACCATTAATACTGGCCGCCATGTATAGCCTATCTTGTGCTGAAAAATGGCGTTAAACCCTATAACAACAACAACAACCATTGATGTACACTACGTTTCCTAGCTAAAGACAAAAGATAACTATAATGGTCACAAAACCATCGATCTATTTTCTCATCGTTTCTAGAAGAGTGACGATCAAAATAAGTCACTAAATGTTCTAAAGGATATCCAAGACTGCGCTGATGAAGAAAATATACACAATATTGTCCACACACCATGGAATCTGTGCCTTGTAATTTCACATTATTGTATCGTGTCGTCTGGGCATTTCTTCTCATAAAGTCAATGATATCATCTTCCAAAGAGGGTAATCCATACGAATCAAAATATTCCACACAATTCTCTTGAGGGAAGTAGACGGCAACCCAGTGAGTGCCTGGAAGATGACTTTCGTCCGTGTTGATGACATAAGCTTGATGGTCTTTAGGTTTGCGATGAGGTAGTTCATCTTTAGCGCACACGACAGGATTCCAAGAAACAGTATACGAACTATTGTTCAAAAGGTAATAAAGTTCCCAAGTATCCATTTTCTGTTGTGTTGTTTTTGTTTTTTTCACAGGTAATGATAAGTCATCAATTCAATTCTGACTTTTTGTTTGAAACGATCTGTCAAGTATCCGTTTCTTTGCCTTGTCTCCGCACTCTGGGCTAAGAGAGCTTCGATGCGATAGATCTCTAGACTAGTCAGTGGAGGACAGGAATGATCACGCAAGCCTTTATACCACTCATGCAACACGGTTTCTTCTGAGATGAGACTCCAAGCGTCGTCCAGATACTCGTCCAATTTTTCTTCTTGACTCATCATCATACATTTATCGTGTTGAATTTGACTGGGATGATCGTTTTGACATCCGTAACAATATTTCTCTCATTACAATCGTTCCGTAATTGTATTCGCTAGGTGTTTAGCAAAACAGGACACTAAATGTTGTTCTTGTTCTGGCCATCTGGACTTGACGACTACCTCGTCCTCTTTGACTTCGTCTTGGGGTTCTGTTTTCACGCTATCCTCCCATTCCATGTCCGAAGATTCTCCACTGTTTAAAGAGGGATAGGAGTCTTCCATTGTGTCTAATAGTCTAGAATGACTTCTCTCAAACTGTTGATTTCTATGGTATTATCGAATTCAGCATACAGGATGACGTTGACCGTCTCAGTGAGAGCTTCTGCAAACTGAAGTTCCACACGCAGTTGACCGGATTTTATAGGGTGGAAATGTCCCTCGTCGCTGCCTTGGTCTGGAGTGAAATCAAAGGCCCACAAAGTGTAACCTCCGACATAATCTTCGTACGAAATACCGTGACTGGTGTTGGTTCCTAGTTGCCCCGTAGCTTCGTACAGGGACAAGTACGATCTCAAGTAATTCTTCTGGGCAAAGTTAGGTTCGAAGGGTCTGGTACACAAAGTCTTGCCATCGCGACTGACTTCAATTTTGGACACTCTGTAGTGCTTAAACTGGAAAGGATTTTGATCGTGGGCTCCGTTGAAGGCTGCATTACTGACGATACCAACGATTAAACGTTTGGGTAACTGTCCTTGGAACAGATGATCTTCGATCTTGGATCGGAGTCCAGCAGCAATGGTGAATGTTTTCACTTCGACACGTCGTATCGGATATTTGGCGGTCGATCTGCTCAATGTTTGACTGATGTCGTTTCCCGCTTTAGGTAACACTTCTACACGTCGCACGTAAAGTCTGGCTTCTTGGATGATGGTTTTGTACTCGTTGGCTTGAGCCATCAAATGGAAAGCGACACTGCTGCGATTGAGTCTCAGGCGAATATCCACTCCGTTCAGCAAATACTTCTCTTGCAACCACATGTCCAAATGCAAACGATCCATCAGTTCTAAACTACGACCTTGCAGGATTTTCCTTCGACGATCGTTAAAACCCACATTGTGAGGATCGTCATCGGCTGTCAGGGCTCTGTCGTTAAACGTGTTCTCACCTGCGGTGTCAGGTTTCCATACCACGCAAGCATCCAGATGAGTGTTCTTGACCTCTTTTCCGTACGTCAAGAGATTTTCTAGGTACGCTCGGTAAGGGTAAGTATCCGTGCTACTGCTGATCAGTTTGTTATTCAAGTACAAATCCACTTCGCTGAACAAGGAATGCATGAAATTGTTGACGGGAGCTACTGCGGCATCGGCTCCCGGATTGGTGTTGTCGGTTTTGATCACTTTCAGCTTTAGATACAAGTAACTATTATTCAGATCGATGTAATCTTCGGGCTGTCCTTTGATTTCAAACTCGATGGGAGCGGAATCCACCAAAGAGGAGACGGGATGAAATTCCACCCATTGGGATTCTTGCATCGTCATCATGGTGGGTGGCATGGCAAACAGATCCAGTTCCGACTTGGAACAAGCACAAGACTCTCGGTGCATCATTTTCCTTTTTTTTAATAATCAAAAACGTCTAACTCTCGGACGGTTTTTCTTTTCTTTGTCTTTCTAGCTCTAGGGGCGTGAAGTCCTCTGAAAGGGTGTTTTCGTCGTCTTTTTCTGCCTTGTCCTTGCTGTGGCCTCAGGGAAGCAGGAATGCCTAACTCAGCATTGCCCAGGGCATTTATAGGAGTTTCTCGCCGACCCAAAAGGTCTTTGCCCGTTTGAAGCAAAACATTTTTGCCTGCTCTCAAGAAAGCTTCTTTGGGGCTTTGTTTGTCAATGATGACATTTTGGAGAAATTCTTTACCTTGCGTCAACGCGGCATCTTTTAAGGCGTGCAATCCTCGTGTCACCATCGGTTTCAAAATGGGAACCACTGTACGAAAGGCCGATTTGAGCATATCACCTAAACCATGTCCTCGCTGTCGAGCAACTCCTTGGTACACAGGATACATGACTGACAAAAAGTTAGAGTAATCGTTTTCGAAAATGGAGTTTCACTGTGACTTTCCCTTTGGTGAATGGAATATTTTGTCCCAGATCTCCTTTTATAGTAATGTTGACAGTGTCGAAATACGGCTTACTGACGGACAAATAGTGAGGATTTACAAATTCACGGTGAACGTGATAGGTGTTTCCACCTTCCTCGTCAGCCTTCGTGGCAGAATCCACTTTGAAAGGAATGACACGCAGTAACGGTACGGAGGTGTGTCCCACTACGTTGTACTCCACCACATCGGAGTACACAAAAATCAAATTCAGTCCTAGGTTCATTTCTACAGGGAATCGAAAATATTTCGCAAAATCCACGTTACTGGTCACGGCTGGTATTTCTTTTGCAATCTTGATTAACTTAGGGTCTCCACCCAAAATGTCATACAATTCAGGACAAAATGTAATGGCCAATACTTTGTCCTCAGAAAATTTCATCAGTAGGCGACGAGATATTTTGTGGTACTCGATTGTGACACTTTTTTTGGCTCTCTCCAAAGCTTTACTAAACATGAAATTGAACCTCTCAGCTATGGTGTTCACCAAATGTTGACCACTAAAATAATAACCTGCAGGAATTTTCAACAGATAAGTGGTTCGTTTAGTTATGGGGTTTGGTGTTTTGATAAAGTCAGCTACACCACCAGTACTAGCGCGTTCATCCATGACTTGTTGCACTTGATCGTCCCAAACTTCTATCGTCAAAGTGTTTTGATTTTCGACGATGTTTTTGATTTGTGTAGGGTGAATAATTTCTACCAAAGCCACTTCCCAACGGGCTTCGTGATCCAATCGGATGGCCTGAGGTAATTTGGCCGAGAAACAGCACAAAGTGTTATTGGGAAACACCTCCATGGAACTGTCACTGGGTAACGTTAAGTAAAATTGGTTGTTCATAATTCCACAGTTCTAGTATCCGAGGAGTCACTGGAAGTGAGAGGAGTGTCTAAAAGAGGATGGTTAGGGTGACTGTTGGAACTGACGTTGGACACAAGGCTCCCGTTGTTGTTGTTTCCGTTAGAGGAATATTTCAGAGACGGATTGGGAAGAAGGTAACCAATGCAACTGCTGAGTAAAATGGTCCACAATTGTTTATCTCCTTGTTGCAAACTCAAATTGGCAATGGCAGCACCGATGACACAATACACCACAAAGATTTGGCAGAAAAAGACGATTTGAGTTTTAGGCACACGTTCTCCACACCACACCCACAAGGGTTGTTTTTGTAGATCTTGCAGAGAAGAACTGGGGGAAGGAGTGGTCACTGCAGTAGCTGAGACTGTGTTGAAGGGCATGATGGTCACTTCTTTTTATAGTCAATGAGTTGCGAAGCGTCGATCCAAGAGTCAAAACTGGGAGGATATCCTTTCCAACGTACTTTGACTTCTTTGACACGTTTCTTTCCTACTTTACGAGTTCTTCGATCGAGAATGCTTTCGATCTCGTACACGTCGTCTTCTTTTTTGGTCACACGTTGTAACTCGGGTAAGTAAAACGTTCCTTTTAACACTTCCCCGTTCATGTCCTCTAATTTATAGACGGGAGGATAACGACCACGCACACGTTCAGTGACACGAAACAATTCGGTGGTCCAATTGGGTAAGTAACCTTTGTCGAAAGTGCGTTTGGTTTTGCCAATGCGTACCCAATCTCCCGTGGCCAACACTCCACCTTTCTTGGGGACAGGCACTGTCGTGGACGGTCCAAACAGGCGCTCGAAGACGGTCACTTCGTTGTCGGGAGTCACTTCTTGGGGGGCACGTCCAATGCTCCGATGGTAAGATTGGTTGTACGATTGAACGAGGTGTGGCAAGACGTCAATGTACTTGAGAGTGTGTTGATGCGTAAAATATTTCCACATGCGTTCTTTCAAGGTACGTTGAAAACGTTCCACGATGCTGGCTTTGGTTTCGGGATTCTCGGTGGTGAAAAAATGAATGTCACGTTTCTTCAATTCTTTTTGGAAAGCTTGGTTTAGAAATTCGGTGCCTTTGTCCGTTTGCCATCGAAGAGGGTGACGACCACTTTGTTTCAACACCAGTTTGAGGGCTCGCACTAACTCACTGCTCGATTTGGAAGTCAATGGTACGACCCAAGCAAATTTGGAAAAGACGTCGATGACACAAAACAAATATTTGTAGCCACGATTGTAGGTGGCTAAATGAGAGACATCGGCTAAATCGGCTTGCCATTGGTGATCGATACCCTCCACTTGGGTGCGACTTCTGGAAAATTTTCGTCGAATGGGTTTGTGTAAGGTGTACGTGGCTTGTTCTTGTAACCAGCGTTGCACCTGAGGTAAACGGATACTTTTCAGTCGAGTTTTGGCAGCACGATACAATTTCTGAACTCCTCCGTAACCTGCAGGATGAGCTGGATCGTAGTAAATGCTGGTTAACACCTTCTCCATGTTTTAATAAGTGATCCAATTTTCACGAATGCTAGTCTGAATGGAAGGAGGGGGTGGTTTGGAAACGGTCTTACGTGTCCGATGTGCCACGGGCGTAGAAGTGGAAGGTAGTGGTGGTGGTGGTGGTGGTAATGGAATGGCTTTGGTCTTCTTTTCTTTTTTCACTTCTGGTTTCCCTTCTTTCTTTTTCACCTCTGTCGAAGGTGGAGTAGACATCATCTTTTTAACCCAAGCTTTAAGTTCTTCTCGTTGCGGTGTAGGGGAAGGGGTCAACAAGGACGCTGCAATCTTACTAGGAATGGGAGCTGCTGACGGTGTTTGAAAAACTTCTCGTGCCTCTTCTTCCTCAGGCCTTCGTGGGGTTGTGTCTGTCTTGACCGCTGGTGGTGGTGGTAGTGGTGGTGATGGACTTTTCATCAAGGCCTTAAAATCTTTCAGAGTGGGTGGAGCTGTTTCGTCTAAAGCTTTCTGGTGAAAGAGTTGCAGTCGTTGCAACAATTGACCGTACCGTTGCGATTTTTCCGTTTCTGACAAATCGCTGCGATCCATCAACGATTGCAGTTCGTGTTGTATCTGGGACATCTCGGTCAAATGAGGATTGGGAGGTAAATGTGGGGTTCGTTGTTCTTGCCAACGATGGTATTCCATCCATCGTTTGTAAGGGACTAAAGCTAGTTTTCGTCCTTCCATCAGATTTCAAGGATCACGTCTGAGATCTTTTGATTTCAGAGGTCCCTTTTATCTTCTTGGTCTTTTATTTTGGAATTATGGCAGGTATAATATGTCCCATGGCACTCAGTATAGGTTTCGCTACATTGGTAATAAGTCCTAACAGGGGTAAAAATCCTCCACGTTGCACCAACATCTTTTTCTTTTGACCAATGGGTATTTTCTTTTGGACCATTTGGCGAAGAACGTGTCGATGTTTGGCTAAGCAATTTTTCTGATGTTTAGTCAAAGGTATTGTGCCTTTCAAGACGTTCAGACAACATTCGCTCACCGTATCGATGACATCTTTGGAGGCCGTTTGAATGAGTTTTTTTCGCATGGGTGAAGGAGCTTTGGACAGGACAGACAACATGTCCCAATGTTTGACCAAACGAGGAGGCAGTCCTTTCCTTTTCTTTCCTTTGGGGGTAGAAGAGGAATGTCTTTTGCGGGGTGACATCTTTGTTTGTTGATTCTGGGACACACACCAAAAATACACTAACGTCGATGACTTGTCACACAGCCTTTTATCCTTTTGAGCAGCAGGCAGGGTGAACCCTACAAATTGGTTTCGAGCAAATTTTACATTGATGATTAAGACAAACTGTAGGGTTCGACTGCCGTACCGCGAAATCATTTGTCTTAATCATCAGGCAAATATATTCATTACCAAATGTCTGTCCACCCCCCCCCCCCTTGCTGCGGTGGACCCTACAAATTGGTTTCGAGCAAGTTTTACAAAAATAAAGGTTCCTACAGGGGCTGAAAAAATAATGTCAATAACGCTAAACCTAACCTCCTAACTTTTATTATTACCAAAACGGATAATGTTAGCTCATTTTTGTTATTTTATTTTTGAATCTTTGTTTTTTATGTTATAATGCGTTTAGTTTACTCGCGGGTCACTCAATTTTTGTCGGCCACCCTGCCTGCTGCTGTAATTTAAACAGTCAGTATAAATATTATTGATATGGTTGTCATCGGAGAACCTCATTCAGCTAGATTAGCAAGAGAGCGACTAGAAGCAATTAGAAAATATTTACCTGTTCGTGATGCTGTTCGACAACAATTACAAGAACGACAAGAATCTCATGTTGAATTTGAAGAAGATACAAAACAATTATTTAAACCTATTACAGAGACAACTAAACCTCTTCTTCCAGTATCTGA